>AMCV02000010.1:719140-744756 GCA_000350065.2 Colletotrichum orbiculare MAFF 240422
ATAAAATATTTTAATCTTAAATATAGATTAATACTTATAATACTACTTATAGTAGTATTATTTATTATGAATAATAGTTAAATTATATTTTAAGAAATTTATATATATTAAATAAAAGTAGGTTTAATTCTTTATATATTAATTATAGTATAACTAGATATCTTATTTATATATTTTCTATTTTTAAGATATTTTATAAATTTTTCTTAAGTATATTAAGATATTGTTAATTATATAATTTAGTATTTCTATAAGATAAGATTCCTAGTATTATAATTCAGAAGCTTAAGGGGTATTAATAAGATATTTTAGATATTCCTAATTACTAGAGATACTTCTTTTATAAATTATAAAGAAACTTAAAAATTAAACTATAATTATATTATTTCTTTATTTAGAAGATTAATTTAATAGAAGGCTACTTAATAAAATATTATTATAATTAAATTAATTAAAGTAGAATTTTTTAGTTTTAAATATATTTTAAAAGAAGTTATAATACTAAAGAGGCTGTTTTAGGATGTTAAGTTTGACTTTAGAGATATTTAGAGAATCTATCATAATAACTACTAAATAATTAGGCTAGTTATTTTAAATAGTAAGTATCTATTTATTAGGTTTTGATATATAGATATTTAATAAATATAGTTATATTAAGAATATTTAAAAAGAAGTTTTAAAATAGTTTATATACTTATAGATATAATATTAGTAAATAGACGTATAAAAAATTTAATTTGAGTGAAGTTTGAATAATTTAGAGTATTTCCTAATTTTATAGATCTATAAGGAATGCTTTGAGGACTAGCTGAAATAGAAGAATAGGTTTTTTAGAGTTATTCCTAACTATTTGAATAATATATATAAACGTTAGTAAGTATGCCTTTGAGTTTAGAGATAAATAAAGAAAAAACTAGTATTAGATTACTTATTAAAATGTTTAGGTTGAAATATATTAAGAAATTAATAGTAATATTAAATAGATTATTATTAATTATTTGAGTTTTAGTAGAGTTAGAGTATAATTAGAATATTAATAATAATTAAAAATAGGTATTATATTAGAAGTTAATATATAGAAGTTATTTTATTAATACGTATTACTAATAAGTATAAGAAAATAACTATTAAAAATATTAATACGTAAGGAGAAGAAAGAAACTAGTAGGTAAAAGAATAATAAAATAATTATTTATAGTATTTGAAAAATTGAATAAATAATGATTTTAGAAGGAGTAAATTAGTTATTCTTATTAAAAATAAAATAAAAGATAGTTAAATATATAATAGATTATAATAAGTTTATTATAATAAAGGATTTCTTTTATTTAAACATTTTAAAGTATATTTTAGGAATATTTACTTATTTTTATTTATAATAATATATTATTTAGAATGTTTTATAAAATATAAGGTTATTTCTAGTGGTTTTACTACTAGGGGGGTATATGAGAATAAGTATAATATAGAGTCTATTAGTTAGTTATATAGAGATTATATAAAGCCTAACCGCTTTATTTATACGTATTCAAACGCTTTATTCTAGTTTGAATAGATTATACCTTTCAACAACCTACATTCAGACTACATACTATATTATTTATTTATCACATATTATTAATAGACTTGTAAAAAAAGTATTATTTTAAGAGAAATAAAGACTTATAGTAATTTCTTAGTATTAAGGTTATTTAAAATTAAGTAGTATAATGACTATAAGTTTTATAAGTAGTATATATTAAAAAGCTCTTTAAGTATTTTATAAAATATATATAGTATATTATATATTTTAATATTCTTTTAAAAACTAAAAAACTCTTATTATAATATAATTAAGCTTTTTATATAGAAATTAAATACTATTAATAAAATATTAGTTTTAATAATTATACTATAATTATAATAAGACTAGATATTACTTATATAGTAAGCTAATTATTATATTTCAACTAAAACCCTTTAGATAATTATTATCTAGAAATTAAATAAATAATATAATATCTTAATAAAATAAAGAATTTCTACTTTAAGTTTAACTATAAGACTAGAAATCTATTTAATAGTCTTATAGTTATTATAAATACTAGCTTTATAAATAATAGTAATAATTAAAAGAACTTTTAAATATATATTATATATTTCTTTAGAAGTCTAATAGTATAATAAGTTAATAAATAAGATATTATTACTATTTTAATAATTAAAATAGAGCTTTTAGTATTATTTTAAATTACTTAAGCAGTTATTTTTACTAGCCGTCTTTTTACTATATTCTAAGTAGACTTTATAATAAATATATTTAGTAGAAGTAAGATATATAAACTTCATCTTACTATTTAAATCTAATATAATAATTAGTAAACTATATATCTTATAACTATTAAAATAAGATAACTATATATAAATTTATAATATATAGATATTTATAACTACTAGTTATAATAAGAAGCTATATAAAAATGTTTTAAAATTAAATATATACTTTTAGGAGATTTTATAACTAATAGTTTTATAAAACTTCTCTAGAGCTACTAGTTTGATATTTTTATTATTTAGATTAATATAATAGACTAGTTAAATTACTTAAAATTATAATAAGAAGAAGAATTTTAAGAAGAATTTTTTATATTTAAAGATTTTAATAAGACTTTTAATAACTAATAAGGATTTATAGATCTTAAGTTATAATAATAATAAGATTAAATAAAAACCTTAGGGGTATTATAAGTATCTTTTAGTTAATAAGAAGTATTTAAATAACTTATAAATAGTACTATTCTTTTTATTATAAAAGTAGAAATTTAATAAGAATAATAAGATAATAAAAAAAGTTTCTTATAAGATATAAATAGAAGGTTTAATTAGTATTATTTAAAAAGGCTAGTTTATAAGTAGAACTTTTAAAGCTAGAGGGATATATTAGGAATAATATACTTAAGAGGTAGAACTTATACTAGTTAAACCTTAGGTATTAGTATTATTTCTATAGGCCTCACTTTATTTAAACTATTTAAAAAAGAGCTTTATGTAGTATATGTGGCTATATTTAGTTATATATAATATATACTAGATTTTACCTTCTATCTATATATGATAGTTACCCTCTAGATAAATTAATACTAATATAGTGGAATGTTTAATCTAAAAATTATATTACTCTTATAGTTTTAATATATTTATCTTCTTACTTCTATTATACTAGTTTTCGTCTTTTTTAATTTAAATTATCTCTTCTCTTTATAACTATGTATTTCTTATTTAATAATAGATTTATAAACTTTTTAATTAAACTTATTGTTAAGAAATCTCTTTTAATTTAAATTAATTTAGATTTTCGGATTCAAATCTTTCTAATAAATCTATCTAGATTATAGTTCAATAGTAAGACTTCTCTAATTAGCTTTTCAATCTAATTATTAATAGTTTCTAATATTTTAGAAACTTTATCTACCATTCTTCTAAATTTCTTAATAATTATAAGAATATTGAAAGAAGATAAAATAGTAAGATTATATTGAGTAGTATTATTATTAAAGAAAGAATACTATCTTAAAATATAATCTTTTTAATATTACTTATTAGTTAAATAGATCAATCTTAGTCTTCTTAAAAATAGATATAATAATAGAATAGTTAAAAGCCTACTTATAGATAGACTAGATAGAACTAAGGAATTCTAATTTAGTAATATGAGTATAGCTATTTCTTATTAAAACAGATAGATAAGTAGGTAAATCGACAGTTAAGTTGTTACTATAGATAACTGTGAAATCAGAAGAAATATAATATAATAAAAGTATTTTTCTTAATATGAGGACTTGTTTAAAATATTCGTAATAATAATAGTTAAATATAAGGAGAAATAGTAATTTAATTAAGAGTATGGGAGGGGCTAATAGCTCGCTTTCTACTATGACTATTAGTAGATATATTACCCTCTAAAGTATAACTTTAGCCTTCCTACCTCCCTACTAACTATTATAACTAGCTTCTAATTAATCTAGAGCTAAATCCCTTATAGCTATAGTAGCTAGTATACCTACTTTATATCAACTTTTTTATAGATAATAAATAACTAATAACTTCTTTTATAATAATTTCACGCTTTTATACCTTCTTATCCTTACACTTTTATAACTATATATAATTTAAATATCTTAAGATATTTAATTACTACTAATTATAAGTATTCTATTTAAATATTTATTATAACCTTAATATCTATAATTTTAATATCTTCTAGACTAAGCCTTACTTATTCTTAAGATAAGACTTTATACTACTAATATTTAATTATTTTTACTCTATACTTAGAATAATATCTAAGCTCTATACCTTATATATAGATTTAACTATAAATCTTACCTAATAATAGTATTTATACTCATACTAGCTTACAACTAGTTAAAACAGTAATAAACTTACCTATTATTATAGATAATTATACCCCTAGCTCTAATATTCAACCTTGTAGTAACTAGAGCATTACGATAATACAAATACATCTACTACAAATACAAATACATGTATTTGTAATATATTACATGTAATAGCTAATATATATATTTATATTTATAATATTTAAAATTCTATCACATTATAAATACAATATATGTATTAATATTTATATTATTTATAATATAATATATTTAATTAAGGTTATAGAAATTAGTAATATAAATACTATTATTAGTAGAATAAATTCTAATTAGTATAAAACTGCTGTAGTTGAAGTAATATATTATAATATGTCAGAAATATATAATTTCAAAGTATTACTTATTATATATGAATATCTGAGATATGAGAAACTTTTAATTCTATTAAAATTGTATAAAGAAGATAAGGAAGTTTATTTGAGTTATTAAATAGATCTAATTTATAATACTAATAAAAACATTCAATTCTAATTTATTAATCACTATTAATATCTATTTCTATATCACTTTCCTCTATATTACTATTATCAGAAATATCTTTTTTAATAGTAAAATCTAATTCGTCATCTGAAATATCTCTATCATCAGATAAATCTATATATAACTTCGGAATAAATACTTAGAATTATTATAAAGTTTATTATTATAATTGAACTAGCTTTTTAATAATATTAATTACTTTCAATTTTTATATTTTAAACTAGTTCTTCTTTTAGTAATAATATTACCTAATTAATTAAAACTAGATTCTATAGCTATTAATATAGGTAGAATAGATAAATATTTTCTAGCTAAAATACTTAAAATAGGAAATTTAAGTTTATTTTCCTTCTATCATTTAGTAGGCTATATCTATTATAATATTAATTTAACTTATACTAATATTAATAACTTTAACTTACTTTATCTCCTTATAATAGTATTTGAAAATAATTATTTAACTTATTTTTTTAAAAATTTTTATTTTCTTTTTTATTTTAAATAAGAAATAAATTACTAATAAACTCTTCTTTAAGCTTAAGCTAAAGTAATTTAAATTCTTTAGGTTTAACCTTAGACCTATTAGGATTTATTATAAAGTTTACTTTAGATATAGTATTATTCCTAGATTTTCCTTTATTCTTAGTATTAGTATTAATAATAATATTTTCTAAAAGAATATAATTTTCAATAGATTCTAAAAATAATCTTTTTTTATTAGTTATTTAAAGATTATTACTAATATATTCCCTAAGACTATTAATATTAAATTAGTATATTAATCCTAATATTCTAATTATATTAATATCTTTTATTAATTACTTATTTTCTATATTCTTATTCTAAATTCCTTCTAATTAGATTTATAACTAAATTAGGAATGAAACCTTTAAATTTATTATTTAATAAACTTTGAAAATTAAGTCTAAGGTCTAATATAAAACTAAAAAAATAAGGTTTATACTTAGTATTATAATTAATACTATTAATAAGATGGGGAAGTATTTTTATAGTATTATAAGACCTATTTAAATTAAAAGTAATAATAAACCTTAATAAGGCTTAAGTATTTTATTCTTCTAATAAAGTATTAGATTAGTTTTAATTTAATATAAGAAATATTATATCTAAGTAATACTATTAAATATTTAATTACTTACTTCATCAACTTCATTTACTAAAGTAGTATATAAATTAAGTTCATCATATAAATTATAATATATATTACTAATAAGAATAATAATACTACTAATAGTAATATATAAATAGCTTTATAGATAAATAGTAGGATTATAGAAGTTTTTTGATATATCTCTTAAATATTTTAATTAGGTCAAACTAGCTTTAGAAGGATAAATAGCTTTATATATACTATTTTTAGTTAAAGTTTGCAAAATATCTAAAGTTATTTTTAATTCTATAGTAGTATTTATTATTAAATATACTAAGTTCTATTTAGTCTTATTACTTATAATAATAAATTAATTAATTTATTTGGTTACTTTTACTCTATATTTAGAATAATATCTAAGCTCTATACCCTATATATAGATTTAACTATAGATCTTACCTAATAATAGTATTTATACTAATACTAGCTTACAACTAGTTAAAATAGTAATAAAATTACTTATTATTATAAATAATTATACCACTAGTTCTGATATTTAACTTTATAGTAGTAAAAAACCTCGTAGTAATAATTAGAAAGAATTCTATTAAAACTAGGGCTTAATATATATAGCTAAAAATAATTACTAAGGTTATAAGGTTAAGAACTTTTATAAACTTTTTAAAAATAGAATAAAATAGAATATTAAGAACTAGGCATTTTATAATCTATTATTCTTCTATATTCTTTATAATAGAATTTAAATCTCCTTAAAATCTATATAGCTACTTATAAAAAGAATACTATAGAATAAATATAAAAATATCTAGTTATAACTATTATAACTAAGACTATTACTTTATTAGAATAAACCTCAATAAAACTATTCTAAATATTATAATTAATAAATAGCTTATAGATATTCAAAAAATATTATCTAATTAACCTATAATCTATTATATTAAATTAATAATATTAAGGATTAAATATTAATTAGATAATACTTTAATATTAACATATTACTATAATACTAATTACTAGATATTTTAGAGTATTATAGTAATATAATTATAGAAGTTTTAAAAACTATCTAATTATACTAGAAATATCTATATCTATATAAATATTATTTCTATCTTAGTTATACTTAGTTAATATATTAAGATTATTTATTAATAAGAGTAAGCTAAGTCTTTCTATACTTATATAGAAATTATAAGTTAACTTATATTAATAGTAGAGAACCTTTATATTAGTAGCATAAAGTCTTATTTTAAAAGTAGGTAAAGCTTAATCTAGAAGATATTAAAGTTATAAATATTAAACTTATAATAAATATTTGAATAGAATACTTATAGTAAGTAGTAATTAAATGTCTTAAGATATTTAAATTATATATAGCTATAAAAATATTAAAGTATAAAGGTGTGAGGTTATTATAGAAAGAATTATTAGTTATTTATTATCTACGAAAAAGTTAATATAAAGTAGGTATACTAACTATAACTATAAGGGGTTTAGCTTTAGATTAACTAGAGGCTAGCTATAGTAGTTAGTAGGGGGTAGGAGGGCTGAAGTCATACTTCAGGGGGCAATATATCTACTAATAGTTGTAGTAGAAAACAAGCTATTAGCCCTTCCCTTATACTACTAATATAAAGATTCTCTATTATGAATATAGATTAATTTATAATCTCTATATAAATATAATAAGACTTGATTTACTCTTATTAATAGATAATCTTAATATGTTAATTAAATAGAACTAATATATAAATAATATTTATATAGATATAGATATTCCTAATATAGCTTAATAGTTTTTAAAACTTTAGTAATGATATTACTATATTATTCAAAGATATTTAGTATCTAGTATTTTAATAGTATGTTAATATTAAAGTATTATTTAATTAATACTTAGTTTCTAAAATATTTAGCTTAATATAATAGTTTATAAGATAATTAGATAATTATTTTTTAAATATCTATAGACTACTTATTAATTATAGCTTTTAGGATGATTTTATTAACGTTTAATATAATAAACTAATAGTTTTAATTATAAGAATTATAACTAAATATTACTATACTTATGTTATACTTCTCTTCTTATAAATAGTTATATAGATTCTAAGGGATTTTAAATCTATTATAAAGAATATAGAAGAGTAAAAGATTATAAAACATCAAGCTTTTACAAGTATTTTATATTATCCTATTTTTAAGAAGTTTCAAAAGGTTCTTAACCTTATAATTTTAGTAGTTACTTTTAGCTATATATATATTAAGCTTTAGATTTAATAAACGTCTTCCTAATTATTACTATAAAGTCTTCTATTACTATAAAATTGAATATTAGAACTAGAAGTATAATTATCTATAATAATAAGTAAGTTTATTACTATTTTAACTAGTTATAAGCAAGTATTAGTATGAATATTATTATTAGGTAAAATATATAGTTAAATCTATGTATAGAGTGGAGAGCTTAGATATTATTCTAAGTATAGAGTAAAAGTAATTTAATCAATTAATAGTATAATTAACTATTTCTAACTATTATTTATAGAAATAGTAAGGTTTTTATATAGAGGGTTTAATTTTAGAATTCTAATTATACTACTAGAATTCTCGCTATATTACTAGAGTTCTAGTTATAACTATAATATATAAGCTACTATAGCTATAATATATAAGGTATTATAATTAAAATATATATATCCTAATATAATATATAAGCTATTATAACTTTAGTATATAATATATTATAACTATAATATATAGACTAAAGTATGATATATACTATAGTATAATTATAATATATTAGCTACTATAGCTATAATATATAAAGTATTATAATTATAGTATATATAGTTTAAACTACTTCTAATATTTTATAAAAAAGTGAACCTCTATGCTTTTACCTTATTTACTTAAGAATTACTAAAGGTAAAAAGGTAAAATAAGTATATATTTATAGAGCGAGGTTTATATAATTTATTTATATAGAAATATTCTATAACTTCTTATTACGTCTATTAGAATAATAGAAATAGAAGCTTTTTATATATTAAAATAAACCTAATATCTCCCTATAAGATATATTTTATTAGTATATAGCTTACCTATATAAGAACTTATAAAATCGAATAAAAAGTAGAAAAAGAAAGATTATAAAAAGGTTGAAAATTTAAAATTAAAAAAGTAAAAAAAGGAAAGATTATTAAGATATTTCTTCTTAAAATTAAGATAAAATTTTATTTAAATTTTACTAAGCCTAAAGGTTTAGTTTAAGTATTAGCTATATTATCTTTAGTATCTATATAATATATAAAGATATAGGAGGGGCTGATGGCTTACTTTCTATTGTAACTATTAGTAGATATATTACCCCCTGAAGTATAACTTTAGCCCTCCTACCCCCCTACTAATTACTATAGCTAGCCCCTAGTTAATCTAAAACTAAACTCCTTATAGCTATAACTAGTATACCTACTTTATATTACCTTTTTTATAAATAATAAATAACTAATAACTCCTTTTATAATAACTTTATACTTTTATACCCTTACGCCTTTATAGCTATATATAATTTAAATATCTTAAGATATTTAATTACTACTAACTATAAGTATTCTATTTAAATATTTATTACAACTTTAATATCTATAATCTTAATGTCTTTCTTATAAACTAAGCTTTATTTACCCCTAAGATAAGATTTTATATTACTAATATAAAAGTTCCCTACTACTAATATAAACTAACTTATAATCTCTATATAAGTATAATAAGACTCAGCTTACTCTTATTAGTAAATAATCTTAATATATTAATTAAATATAACTAATATATAAATAATACTTATATAGATATAGATACTTCTGATATAATTAAATAACTTTTAAAACTTCTATAATTATATTACTATAATATTCTAAAATATTTAATAATTAGTATTATAATAATATATTAATATTAAAGTATTATCTAATTAATACTTAATTTTTGATATTATTAATTTAATATAATAAGTTATAAGTCAATTAGATAATACTTTTTTAAATATCTATAGGCTATTTATTAATTATAATATTCAAGATAATTCTATTAAGACTTATTCTAATAAAGTAATAATTTTAGTTATAATAGTTATAGTTAGATATTTCTATACTTATTCTATAGTTTTCCTTTTATAAATAGCTATATAGATTTCAAGGAGATTTTAGCTTTATTATACAAATATAGTATATTACTACTCTAGCTACTAGACTATATCAAAGATAGAATATAGAAGAATAATAGATTATAGAATACCTAGTTCTCATAAGTATTCCATTTATTCTATCTTTAAGGGGTTTATAAAAGTTCTTAATTTTATAACCTTAGTAGTTACTCTTAGCTATATATATTAAGCCTTAGTTTTAATAAGATTTCTTCTATATAAATTATTACTATAAAGTCTTCTATTACTATAAGATTAAATATTAGAACTAGGGGTATAATTATCTATAATAATAGGTAATCTTATTACTATTTTAACTAGTTGTAAGTTAGTATTAGTATAAATACTATTATTAGGTAAAATGTATAGTTATATCTATATATAGGGTATAGAGCTTAGATACTATTCTAAGTATAGAGCAAAAGTAACTAAATATAAAGATATTTTTATTTCTAATAAAATCTCTTATAAAATAATATCTTATATTTATATATTCTATTTATTTAAAAATCTAGGAGTTTTAGTTAGTTTCTTTACTACTAAACTATCTATGAAGATCTTAGGTTCTTTAACTTTAGATAACCCTAATTTTAGATTTATATGATTATAATTATAATATAAATGTATTACTTCTTTATAGGTATCTACTAGAACTATATATTTAACGTCATAAATAGATAGAATTACCAGTTTCTATTTTATAATAGAATAACTTACAATATTACTATTCTTTCTTAAATAGAAAATATAAAGAGAAATAGATTCTCTATTATTTAGATATCCTATTTAATCTGAATTAGTATATTTTATAATATTCTCAATAGAAGATATATCTTTATAGTTATAAGTAAATCTATACTCCTTTTTATTATTTAAATAATTTTATATATAGTTAAAAGTTTAGAAAATAAGTTTTATTTAAATTATAAATAAAATAAGAATAAGCTATTATTATAAACGTAATATTAAGCTTTATTTGTAGAATTAAATATAATGAAACTCCTATTTCTTATTGAAATTTCAAAATATCTTCTTTTAAAGTTCTTTCTTTATTTTTAAATAACTTAAGATTATTATTTATAGGAATTTAAAACTCATAAATAATTCCTTTTTTGTATTTTTTAATAGTTCTATTAGTATATTTATTCTAACTAATAATAATTATTTTTTCTTTTTAATTTATAGATAAATCATTACTAAGAAAAATAGAAAGTTCTCTTAGGTTCTAAATTTTAATTTTCTATTTTATAGAGTTATAAATATAATTAGCCTTTTTTTAATTACTAGTAGCTAGTAGTATATTGTCTATAGAGTAGGTTAAAATAGCTATATATAGGTTTTTATTTCAAGTAAAAACTATTTTATTATAAGGAGAAATAATAAATCCTATTAAATAAAGAATATTCTTTTAGATAATAATACTAAAGTTGAGAATTCCATTTCAGACTATAAAATACTTCATTTAATAAATAAATAAAAAGTATAATCTTTATTATTTTTATAAATATTTGTATTTATTTTTATAGTAAATTCTAAAGAATTCTTTTTCATATTGAAATAAAATCTAATTAGTAGATAAATATATATAAGTTTATTAAGATTAATATAAATAAATACCATAGTAATATTATCAAGTTAAATATAGTATTAAGGTAGCTAAAGCTATAGTAATAAGTAACTAAGTAGTCGACTTACTTATGTAGACTAATAAGATTAGAAGGATTAATATATAGACTCTTCCTTATAATATATAGTATATATATATATATATATATTATAACTTAGATATAGTATTATAATTAGAGATAACTAGTTATATACTGTTTCAATCAATTAATAAATTATAGTATTTACTAATTATAAACTAATACTAATTAGTAATATTTTATTACTATTAGTATTATTTACTACTACGTGACTATAGATTAATAAGGAATAATCTGAAGAAATATGATTATAATACTTCTGAAGGAAATCTGTAGAAGTCTATATACTAAGAATAGATAGATTCAAAGCTATTATAATTATCTATTATTCTATAATACTAATACAATTTCTAGGCATCTATATAGTAAAAATAGAAAAAAGAACTAAGTTTATAATAACTTATTAACTTAATATTACTTATATCTATTATATAATAAATTAGTAATTAAAGTTTCTATTAATTTATTAAGGTAAAGATATACCAATAAAATTGATAAAATTGATATAATAAGAGAGAAAGATTTAAAGTAAATTACTATTCCTTACTCTTATCTTTTAATATCTTATATATATTTAACAGATAGAAAGATAATAAGAAATTAACTTAATAGTTATAATTATATAATAAACCTTCTCCTAATAAAAATAATTTAAAGAATACAAGATGTCTAATCTTTAATTTAATCTTTAGAATTTAAATTATAATTCATAAGAGAAAGTGAATTTTAAGAGAAAAGCCTTATTTTATTCAATAAAGAAATCCTAAGAAGTAATATAAAACAACTAGTAATATAAAATAATAATAATTATATTTATAATATATTTTCTCCATATAATATATATTCATAATAAGTATTCTATAGGGATATCCAGAGAACTAGTAAGTTTATGATATAATATCATAATAATACTAAAGCTAAAAGTGTTATAAAACTATTATCTATTATTCCTATTTCTAAATATTCCCTAAATGTTTACTTCTCTAAGTATTTATTTATATATTAATAATATAAAAAACTAATTAATACTACTTATTAAATAATATGGGAAGAATTGAATAGATATCTAGATATATAATTACTTAGCAAAATATAATTATTAAATATCTTAGAGATTTGGAAAAAAAGTTATTCAATAGTTAATAGTAAGATTTAAAATATAGAGAAGAAAGAAAGAAATAAAAAATAATATAAAAAGGAATTATTATATATTAATTAGATAAGATAGAAATTATTACTTATTTAATAAATATAGTGATTATTATTCTTAAAGCCCCTTTCTATAAAATATTAAGAAGAAATATTATTCTATATATTAATAGATATATATAACAATAATATATAATATTTAATTTGTATCTCTTATTATCTCTATTTATTATTAGTAGTATATATATGAAGGGCTAGACTTAGGTTTGGTTAACTATAAGTAGCGCAAAATACTATTTATTTAGAACTAAGGGGTAAAAGAGAAGTTTTTATAAAGGCTTGGAAAAGTCTATATATATAGTATTACCTAGGGCCTACTAGAGTTTTACTTAAATAGGAGGATTAATATTAAATACCTAAATATAGTTCTAACTAATTATCTAGATAGAATTTATAATATTACTCCCTTCTTCTCTAGTTACTATTTAATTATAAGATATTAGATAAGTTATTATTATTATTTATTATTAGTCTATATATCTCTTTGTAATATCTTAGAGCTATTATATTTATAATAGTATTAACTAGTTCTTATATAGAATCTATATATCTTTCTTACTTAATAAGAACCTCTTAATAAAAGCTTCTACCTACTTAATATATCTTTATAATAAGAATATTTTTAATTAGTTATTTAATGTTTTTACTATTATTTATTAATTGTAATGAATAAATAATATAGTATGTGGTCTAAATATAGGTTATTAAAAAGTATAATTTGTTTAAATTAGAATGAAGTATTTGAATATTGTCGGTCTATCTGTCATAGGGCTCCCACGCTATGGCGCCATTAGGTAAATAGCCAGCCTGTATAGCCTATATATACTATATAGCTAATACTAGCTACATAGCTATATAGGCCATATAGGCCCTATTTCTATATATATAGCTATACGCTACATAATGCAATAATAATAACAACGAATAACTAGAATACTACTTTATACTTATATAATAAGATTATATATAGTATATATTACCCTCTAGATAAACTAATACTAGTTAATAGTTAATCCTTCTGTTATATTACTATACTATAAATCAATAAGAAGTATCTAGTAGAAGAAGTACTTATAACCTTACCTATAGCCTATAGGTAAAATCATAAGATTATTCTACTTAGATACTTCAGGCCCTCCCTACCCTAAGACTTCGCCAGGAAACTTTAAACTATATACTAATTCTTTATAAATAGCTATTATTATAATCTTAATAGCGATACTTAATTTAGTTCGAAATAAGGTAACTCCTTAATAACTACTATTAAGAGGCTAATAGCTATTCTTAATTTTTACTTATAGGAATATATTTAGTAAATATAATAACCCTTTTAAACCTTACAACTTTTCTCTAATTCCTAGAGTTTATAATATCTCTAGCCTCCTATAGATACTTTAGATCCTCTCTACTTTAAAACTTCTACTAAGAGGCTTTAAATTATATACTAAACCTCTTAGTGATAGCTACTATTAAGATATTAATAACTATACTTAATATAATTTAAAATAAGATATTTTATATAATTATACTAAGTTTAGACTTTTAATATAACTAAAATAGAATATATTTAGTAGATATATTTAAAAGCCTATATAGTTTCTTAAAACCCCTATATAGCTTAAATATAATAACTACCCTCTCCTATAGCCCTCGAGGCTTTATAAGAGTAATATAACTATACTAACCTCTTAAGGTATAACTTATAATAAGAGCTTTCTCCTATAGCCTCTAATAATAACTCTAGAGATTACTAGAAAGTAATAATATTACTACCCTCTCGAAGTAATATTCTTATAGCTATATATCTATACAAACCTTATAGCTATATAGCTTTATAACTATATGACTATATAGCTTCAAACTTAAATGGAACTCTATATTTCTTTAATCTCTAATATCTACTTAAAGAAATCCTAGTAATTAAAATAACTATTATAATTATATAGAAAGATAGATAAATAATAGGTTTAGTAGTAAAAGAAGGCTATTAAAAAAGATAGTATTTTATAGCTAGTTATTTAGGCCTCTTTATAATTAGATGATATTACTATAGTATAAATAAAAAGTTACTAGTATTAGTTTATCTATTATAAAGCTCCTATACTATAGTACTATTAGGTAAATAGTTAGCCTATATAGCCTATATATACTATATAGCTAATACTAGTTATATAGCTATATAAGCTATATAAGCCCTATTTCTATATATATAGCTACACGCTATATAGCGTAATAATAATAACGACGAATAACCAGAACACTACTTTACACCTATATAGTAAGATCACATATAGCATACGGTACCCTCTAGATAAACCAACAAATATATATACGTAGAGTAATTAGGCTTTATATAATCCTAGTATAACTACTTAGTAGACTCTATATTATACCTATTTCTATATATTCCCCTAGTAGTAGAGCTACTAGAGATAACCTTATATTTGTAAATTATTCTGAATAGTATACTATTATAAATAAAAATAAGTAAATGTTCTTAAAATATACTATAGAGTGTTTAAATAAAAGAAATGATTCGTTATAATAAACTTATTATAATCTATTATATATTTAACTATTTCTTATTTTATTTTTAGTAAGAGTATTTAGTTAGCTTTTTTTAAAGTTATTATTTATTTAATATTTGAATACTATAAATAATCTTTTTGTTATTCTTTTATTTACTAGTTTCTTTCTATTCCTATATATTAATACTTTTGATAATTACTTTCTTCTATTTATTAGTAGTATATATTAATAAAATAGTTTCTATATATTGATTTTTAGTATAATTATAATTTCTAGTTATTATTCATATTCTAATTAGAATTTAACTTTATTGAAATTTAAACAGTTAATAATTATTTATTTAATATTACTATTAATTTCTTAATATATTTTAATTTAAATACTTTGTTAAATAATCCCATACTGGTTTTTACTTAATGTATCTTTAAGTTTCAAAGAATACTTACTAATACTAATTTGAAAAATATTTGGAAATTATAATTTAAAGTTATAAGTAGTATTTTTCATCTTTACTTTGTTATTAATAATATTTCTCCTATTTAAAATATTTTCTTTTATTTATTTAAGAGGTTTATTCTATTGAGTAATTCTTTTTAGATTATATGTTATTTAATTCAATTTAAAGTTATTATTTTTCTTTTGTATTTCTTAGTATTAATATGTTTATTAACTTTACTAATTTTATCTATAACTACTTAATTTCCAAGATTTAAAATTAGACTATTAATATTATAAGTATTTATCTAGTTGAAGTAGATTTAATATTTAAGTAAAAATGTGAAATTAAGGTATATTAATTTAAATTATTTATTTAATTATATTTTACTAAATTCTTTAAGTTATTAGAATATCTAATATTTCTATCTCTACTTTAGATTTCTGAAATATTTTAAACTAGTAATACTAAAGTTAGTATTTAAAAAAAACTACTATTATAAAAAAGAAGCTTATTAGAGTTAAATATTTTTAAGGACATTCAAGAAAACTCCTATTTATTTCTATTTTCTAAAAATAAAGAAGATAATTTAACTAGTAAGTTTCTAGTTATTAAAAAGGAATAAGAGGAGCTCAAACTTACTCTTAGTAATATTGAGAATAAAGAGGATAATAATCATAATCTTATTAAATATTTAAAGAAGTATATTAAAACTATATTTCAATCTATAAAGAAATCTATTTAAATTAAGAATTAAGAGGTTTTTTTTAAGATAAATAATTTTAAGTATTAACCTGAGAATATTAAGTATTAACTAGCTAATTTGAATAAGACGTCTACTATTATTAAGTATATTCTAATAGAATTTATTCTTCTTAAAAATAATTTAAATAAGATTATAGAAAAATATAATATTTAATTTTTTAAGATAAAAATAATTAGTAATATTTAGTTTATTTAAACTATTCTCTATACTATTTATTACTTAAGTTTTACTCTTTTTTATAGAGGTTAGTTTTATATTATTAAGATTAATAGCTAAGATTTACCTTTTAAATACTATTATTAGTATAAGATTAGATTAAAGGGATCCTATATTTTAATTTCTAATTACATTTATAAAATATTTAAAAGGTATCTTATTATTATTTAGATTTCTAATAATAATAAAATAAGTAGTTTAACTTGAAATTTTAGTTTCAAATCTGATTTTATATAGTTAAAAAGTAAGAAAATTAGTAAGATTAAGAAGTTAGTTTAACTTAAACTTTACTCTAAATAGTAAAAAGAGTTTAAATTAGTTTCTTTTTTAAATAGAAGTATTTCTAAGTTTACTATTAGAATTCGAAATATTATATAACTTATTATTACTTAGCTGTCTTAAGTATTATTATTTATTTAACTTTTTACTATTAGTCTTATTCTTAGTATTTTAATTATTTTAACTAGGTTTTTTATTAATTGAAGTTTTATATTTCAAGTAGTTATTAGAAGATCTAGAGATTAGAATGTAAGATTTTAAATTGTACCTAGTAATCTTAGAAATTAGAGTTTTAGTTTTAGTATTTTAATAATTAGTTCTAGTAGTTTTCTCTTATCTTTTAGATAAGTTTTAAAATTAGTTTTCTTCAGAAGATATAATTAACTTTCTATTTGTTTTTAAGTTAATCTTTATACACTAATTAGTATTTCTTACCTACTTATTTAGAGTTCTAAGTTTGAATAATTTATTTGAAATTAGGTATAAGTTTAAATAGAAAGTTGTATTCTTTATAAATAATTTAAAGAGTTTTACTATTTTCTGATTTTATATATTAATATTATTAAAATATTCTTTTAGATAGTAAGATTTTAAGAATATAGATGACTTATATATATTATTTAAATAGTTAGGAATAATTCTAAGAAGTGTATTTATCTATTTTAACTAGTTTTAAGAGTATTATTTATAGATCTATAAAATTAAGAAGTATTTTAAATTATTTAAATTTTATCTAGGTTAAATATTTTACAAGTTTATCTATTAGTATTATATTTATAAGTATATAGATTATTTTAAAATTCTTTTTTAAGTATCTTTGGTATAGTTATATTTATTAAATATCTATATATTGGAGTTTAATAGATAGATATTTACTATTTAAAAAGACTAAGTAAATAGTTTAGTAGTTATTATAATAGACTTTCTAAATATCCTTAAAATTAAGCTTGATATCTTGAAATAGTCCTTTGAGTATTATAATCTCTTTTAAAATATATTTAAAACTAAGAAGTTTATTAATATTATAATAGTATTTTATTAAGTAGTTTTCTATTAGATTAATTTTCTAAATAAAGAGATAATATATTTATAGTTTGATTTTTAAAGTTCTTTATAGTTTATAAAAGAAGTATTTCTAGTAATTAGAAGTATTTAAAGTATTTTACTAATATTTCCTAAGTTTCTAAATTATAGTATTAGGAAACCTTATCTTTTAGAAGTATTGGATTATATAGTTAATAGTATTTTAATATATTTAAAAAGGATTTATAAAGTATTTTAAAAGTAGAGAGTATATAAATAAGATATTTAGTTATATTATAATTAATATATAAAGAATTACATTTACTTTTATTTAATATATATAAATCTTTTGAGGTATAGTTTAACTACTATTTATAGTAAATAATATTACTAGAAGTAGTATTATAAATATTAGTTTATATTTAGAATTAAAGTATTATATAATTTTAGTAATATATATATTATAAATTAAGTAAATTTCTAATATTCCTGACTTTTGATTATTTCAATCTTAAGAAGTATTTAATGGGATTTTGCTTTTTGAGTTTATAGGTATATTTCATATTTATAATAAATTTAAGAGTCACCTTTTTAGTTATTTTGTAATATAAGAGAAGAATGTTATTTATATAGAAGAGGATATGGATATTTGAATTCTTATTTTTAAATGAATAAGGTTGTTTTAGATATAGTAAGAGGTTTAATATTTTAAGAATAGTATAGAAAGCTTTATATTAAAGAAGAAGTATATTTTAAAATCTATAAAAGGTTTATTTAAGTTTAATAT
Organism: Colletotrichum orbiculare MAFF 240422; assembly: GCA_000350065.2. Classification (NCBI taxonomy): domain Eukaryota; kingdom Fungi; phylum Ascomycota; class Sordariomycetes; order Glomerellales; family Glomerellaceae; genus Colletotrichum; species Colletotrichum orbiculare. Next base: position 738,350 of record AMCV02000010.1, read on the forward strand.
ATTTCTTTATAATTTTAAATTTATCTAATAGTTTAACTATTATTAGAGGTTTATTAGAGTGTTTTATAGTATTTAGAAATATATTAATAATATTGAATTATAAGATTTTAAGATTAAATTATATTGTAATTACTATAGTTATTTGAAATATTTAAATAGTTAGTATTGCTATATATATAGTTTATATTAGATCGACTAGTTCTATATTTCTATATCTATAAATCCTTGCTTTATACTATTTCAAATAACTATTTATATCTATTTTATATGTAAAAACGTATTTAAGAAGAAGGGGTTTAGTTTTAGTATTTTAGTAATCTATTTCTTATTAGGTATTCTTTTCTTTTAGTTTTGTGATTTTAGCTTTTATTATTTTAATCAAGGACTTTTGTAGTGGTTTTAGTAGATTAGTAATATCTTTCTAAATCTTTAGTAGTATAATTAGTTAATTAATATACGTTTGAATCTCAGTAGAAGGATTTCTTTAATATTGTATTTTCAATGATAAGGAATATTATTAAAAGGTTAAGATTGTCTTTATTAAGCCCCTATTACTAATTAGATAAACAAGTATTAGTAAAACTATTTTATTTATATTTTATTAGGTATAAATACTATTATTATATTCTTTTAAGAATATTATATAGTTATTAATATTGATTTATAGTTAAAGTTGTTATTATTATTTATTCTTATATTATTAGCTTGTTTTTTAGGTAGTTAAGGTAGTTAAAACTACTGTCTTAGTTAGTCAAAGTTTGGAGCTATGTTTTAGTTTTCCCTAAGTTAGCTGAATAAAAGTTTTAAAATATTTATTTTTATACTTATTTAAAGTAAGTATCCCTTTTTAGTTAGTTAGATTTTTAATTTTAAGTATATTATTTAGTTTTTTAGTTATTAATATATTTCTTAAATTTTAATTACTACTAGGAATTATTTGTTCTAGCTGAAATTAATTAGAATCCTAAACTAATCCTAATAGTTTAGGTATTAGTTTAAACATAATTAAATATTTCGTATTAATTTTTAAGACTATTTTTAAATTTAGTTTAATATCTTAGATTACTTCTAGTATTAATAGGATAACTAGTAGAAAAGAAATTTCTTTATTTAATATTTTTATTATTTTAAAATCTCTAAGTATTTTAAGAATAAAGTTTTCTTTTTTTAGTAATTGATTTAATTAGTAGTTTTATAATTTTGTTTATAAATATTTTATATAAATATTATCTTAAGTAAAATCTTTTCTTACTAAATTTAATATTTTAAGTAATAATAATTTTCTAAAAGGTAGAGATTTAGATTTTATAGATATTATAAGTATTTAGAATATAGTTTACTAAGTATCTAATATATCTTTTAGGTTTAACTTTAAATAACCTTTTTAGAATACTTTACTTATAGTATGTTCTAAGTAGGTATATTTAATATTTATAGGTATAAATCTATCTTTAGTCAGGCTATAATTCTTAATTAAAGCTTAGAATATATTCTAGTATTTATTAATAAAAATACTATTTAAATTAGGTTTCTTGAATTTTATATAGTAATGTCTAGTTATATTAAATATTTAGAGATATATTATATAGTATAATTATTACTTAAACTAACTTTATTTAGAGTTTAAATAGTAGTCCTATAGTTTCTCATATTTTTATTTTTTAAGTAATAGGTTCTTTTCTAATATATTTATTTATTCTAACTAGGTTTTTAATATAAGAGGGAGATAGTTTGAAATTAACTTTGTATTTCATTACTTATATTTAGTGACTAGATTCTCTGTTAATTACTATTATAATTCTTTTAATATCTTATTAAACCTTTTATATTAAAAGATTTCTCTATTATTTTACTTAATTCTTAAATATTTATAGTATTTAAAATATTAAGGTATAGGTTTTATTAAGAAATATGGATATAAAGAAAAAGTTTGAAAGTCTATCTTCAATAATAAGTATTTAGGAGTTATTTATTAAAGTTTTAAGAAAGTTAAATAGATTTTAAGTAATATACTAAAATAAGTAAATTAAATATAATTCTAAAGTTTATTTAGAAATAGCTTATTAAAAGTAGGTTTTTATATAGTAAGAATAATTTAGTTATTTTAATTTTATAATCTTTCCTCTTAAATATTAAGAATTAAATATTTAAGAGTATTCTATTTAAAGTATCTTATTTAAAAATATTATATATAGGTATTATCCAATTATATTTCTAGGAGAGGTTTTTTTAAGTAAAATCAAGAGAATAGTATATTTAGAGATTCTATAATAATATTTGAATTATTTAAATAGATTATGAGATAGTTTAAAAATAGTTTATATTTAGGGAATATAAAGTTATACTTTCTAAATAACTATTTTATAACAATAAATTCATTAATTAGATTAAATTTAAGAGTATAATTAAGGTTTATATATTAGATTTTAGTTTTATTAAGAAGTAGAGTTGCTGAAATAATATTAATATAAATACTTTTAATATAAGCTATATTGTTTAATATTGAGTTTAATATATTCTTCATATCTAGACTATTAAAGATATTCCTAATTATTTATTTACTTTATCTAATTATAAAGAAGTTAGTTAAATTATATTAAATTATATCTATTTTGTTACTTAACTTAAAAGATCGTTTTTCTAAAGAGGTTTATTAAATTATTAATATAAATTATTTTATAATTATTAAATATTATATTTATCAAAAATAAGTAAGGTTTTTCAATAGTGAAAAAGACTTTAGGGGGGATTTTAGTTAATTTCTTAAGAAAGAAGGGGTTGATACCAATATATATTAAGTTAGAAGAATAGTAGCTACTACTACTAAACTTATTACTTAAAGGAGTTATTTTAGTTTTTAGGGTATCTAAAGATGTTTCTTTAGCTTTATTAGTATATCTTTTAGAATTTAGTTATTCTTTTATTACTACTTTTTATCAGAGTTATTCTAATATAAAGAACTTCTATTTCTATTACTCTAATAGAAGTAATAAGAGGTTGTACGATATTTCTATGTGAATAAATCGTATAAAGATTGCTCTATAAATATATACTCATTTTACCTTTTTACTCCTAGTAGTTCTTAACTAAATAAGGTAAAGGTATAGAGGTTTACTCTTTTATAGAGTACTAGAAGTAGCTCAAGCTATATATATTATAATATAGCGCCTTATGCGCTATAGCTATAGTGGCTAATACGTTATAGTTATACTATAGCGTACGTTACGCTTTAGCCTATATGCTATAGTTATAGCGCGTTATACGCTATAGTTATAGTAGCCTATACGTTACACTAAGACGTATATACTATAGTTATTATACTCTATACGCTATAGTTATAGAGCCTTATACGCTATAGTTATAACGCGTTATACACTATAGCTATAGTAGCTTATACGTTATACTAAGGTATATATACTATAATTATAGCGCCTTATACGCTATAGCTATAATAGTTTATACGCTATAGCTATAGCTAGAATTCTAGTAGTATAGCTGGAAATCCAAAATAAACCTTCCATATAGGAACCTTAATATTTCTATAAATAATAATTAGAAATAGTTAATTATACTATTAATTAAATTACTATTCCTCCTTCTATTTAACTATTATTATTATAGATATTTTAAATAAGTCTTTATATTGAGAAAACTACTTTTATTATATTATATGTCTCCTGATTTTATAGTTATCTATAGTAATAACTTAAGTATTAATTTACCTATATATCTATCTATTCTAATAAGCTATAAGCCTAGCTCTTTTTAACCTAAAGATTCTGTATTTTATTTATTAAAGAATTACCCTTCTTATTTATTTATAAAAATCGAATATTATAATAAAATCTATAAAGATCTCTACTTTTTTACTATTTTTATAGAAACTGAATACCTTACTAGAATTACTTTACTTTTATAGAAAATCAACCTTATTCAATAAGCTATATTAGTACCTAAAAACCTAATTTCTCTACCTATTTTAGTTCTTTTTAATTCTTTAGATATTTGAGGTTTATTCTTAATTAACTACTTTTTCAAATTATTTTTAAATTTATTTCTTCTTTAGTTTTAAATTATTATAATAGTAAGAAGATTAATTTATATAGAAAACTAATTCTTTTTATCTCAAGTTTTACTTTAATTTTCTATTGATTTTATAAAGAAGGAAAAATTAAATTTATTTACAAAAGAGAAGGAAAATACTAAGGTTTAGATTTTTATTTTTATTTTAGTATCAAGATTTAGATCTCTAATTTTTAGATTTATTCTTTAAGTTATATCCTTATTTTTAGTAGAAAAAAAGGATTTCAATTTTTAATCTTTATTCATTTAGAAAATATAGTATTTTTCTATACTATATACTATAAGATTTTAATATCTTTTTAGAATGACTTTTATAATCTATATATTTTAAGTAATTTATTTTATTTTAATACAATAGGTAATTCTAGAAAGATTACTATTTCTAAATTAATAGGAAGTAGTAATTACAAAATTTAGTTTATTTATATTAAAGTTGTATTTATTAGTAAAGATATTTTTATAGATCCTACTAAGCCTATTACTTCTAAAAATAAGTATAAAAATAAAAAAGCTTTAAATTATATATAATTATACCATAAGGATAATTCTTTTTAAGTTATAAAAATAATATAGATATATTTTAAGTATTTAAATATTTAAAAGAACTCTAAAAGCCTTTGGGATTGACTAATAAATTCTTAATTTATAAAGAGGCTTTTAATATTACTTTAAGTAATTTTAATAGTATAAAAGAATTTCTAAATAAAACTACAAAATTAACTAATAATCTATCTTATAATAAATTAGAATTACTTGAATAGGTAATTATAATATCTATCTTAAATAATATTAATTCTAATTATAAAGGCTTTATTATTTTTATAACTTAGAGCCTTAGGTCTAATGAAAAGCCTATATTTTAGATTTGTTATTCCTTAATTTATCAGACAAATTTAGAAGAAGAAATAATAATTTAATTAATTATACTAAAAGTATTTAAAAAAAAGAATTTTAGAATTATTAAACAGCTCTATAAAAATAGAAAGAAAAACTTTATAAAAACTATAACAAAAATAATTATACTAAAGAAAACTATACTTATTTCTATCTAGAAAAAGCTTTAAATTAGTAGAAGAAGATCTTAGTTAAAATAGTAATAGAGATAAGAAAGGATTCAAAAAGAAGAATTCACAATCTATTAATATTACTTTAGCTAAAACTAAAGAAAATGATAAAATAGAAGATAAATTGTTAAAAAGTAAAGATGAAGAAGAAATTCCTAAATCTAAAGAATTTACTTCTAAAGATATAGATCTTAATATTATATCTAAGAAATGACGTTTTTAAAAATATAACGATTATCTAAAAACCCTTTATAAGAAGAAAAAATAATAATAATAAAAGTCTAGGTTTTTTAATAAATTAATAGATTACTAGAAACGATTAAAAATTCAATCAAAAAAGAAAATTATATAAATATTTATTTTTTCTTAGATATTACTACTACTATTTATATAGTTAAAGATAAATCTATCTTATATAATATAAAACTAGTTTTAAAATAGATTAAATAGGGAAATGCTATATACCTTATAGTTAGAATAATAGGAGATTTAAACTATTTCTAAAAGTTTAAATTTTTATATAAAAGGAAGTTTATTATATTCTAGAATTAGGAGTTAATTTATTATCTCAAAATAGATTTAATACTATAGGAGTTATATTAATTCTATAGAAAAGGTCTATACTATATAATATAAAGAAGAATTCTATTTTAATAGTAAGATTTAAAAAGAATAATTTATATAAATTTAATATTCCTATTTTATAAAAAGATATTATTCTTTCTATTATTATATTATGAAATATTTAGTTGTAATATAACTATTTAGATTATACGAATATAGAAGTAATAAATAGTTTGAAAGATAATTCATCTTATAAAATAAATAAAATAGATATTCTTTCTATTTGTAAAGCTTATATTAAAAGAGGTTTTACCAACAATATTAATACAAATAATACAAATCAGAAATAAAATCTTTGATATTTAGATTATATTAATTCAGACTTATATAGACCTATAACTCTTATAATATATAATAGATTTAATAGACTTATTCTATTTATTAATAAATTAACTAGATTTACTTAGGGAGTTTTATTGAAAACTGAGTTAGCTAAAGAAGTTTCTAAAATTACTTTTAAATTTAAAGGGTTAATATATAATAATAATAATAATAAGAGAAAAATAAAAGAATTTAATACCGATAGAAGTAATAAATTTACTAATAAAAAATAAAAGATATTTATTCCTATTCTAATATTATTTATAATATTAAACTTCTTTATATTTATAAACTTAATAGTTTAATAAGAAGAAT
>AMCV02000010.1:744847-759326 GCA_000350065.2 Colletotrichum orbiculare MAFF 240422
TCTACTATATATATATATATATATATATAATAGAACTCTTTATAATTTTACAAATTCCAAAACTCCTTATAAATTAGAAAATAAGATAAAGCTTAATATTAATAATATTAAGCTATAGGATAACCTCTACTATTATAAAAATAAAGATCTTAATATTAAAAAACTAGATATAAGAGTTTATAAGAAAGCTATTATAGCTTATAGAAATAATACCTATAAACTTTAGGATTTTACTAAAAGGAGAACTATATAGTCTAGAGATATAAAAGTCTTAGAAAATACTTTTTATATTTTAGAAAAAGAATTCTTTTTATTTATTAATTTAGAAAAGAATTCTAATAATTATAAATCTAATTAGCCGAATAATAATCTTATTTTAAATCTAGATAAATCTATTTCTAGTATAGATCAGAATAATAAGAATAATAATAAGAATAACTATTTAATAAATCCTACTACTAAAACCTAAAACAAAACTAGAGTAATTCTGGAGGAAAATTTAAATTTTGAAATAACTAAAAGTAATAAAACATTAGAATTAAATATAGAAATTAATAATAATATTCAGAGAAAGTCTAACTTATATATTCATTTACCTATTATATCAGAAGAAATTAAAAAAGATTATAAAACTTGTAAAAAGAATACTTTTTTTACTATTTTAAACTATCCTAATTTAAATAGTTATATAAAATTATATATAAATACTAATAAAAATAATTAAGTTTTATATATTTTATTAGTTAATAAAATAGAAGAACCTACTTCGTTTATTTAAGTATTTAAATCTCTTAAATATAGAAACTAGATTCTAGCTATAATAAAAGAAATAGAATAAATAAGATTTATAAATATTTAGAAACTTATACCTCTATGTACTATGAATATTAAAAGTATTAATGTTCTAAGTAATAGATAGGTTTATAAATTAAAGCTAAATAATATAACTAAAGAAACCATATATAAAACTGGATATATAGCTTAAAGTTATAATTAATATTTAAATATTAATTATTTAGAAACTTTTAGTATTACTTATAGACTTAAAAATTAGAGATATATAATAATTCTTTCTATTTCTTTAGGATAGATTTTAATATAATGAAATATTATTATTGTATTTATTTATACTAATATTAATAAACCTATTTATATTTATCTACTAACTAGATTTTATTTTAATAAAAAGAAGAAGTCTTTAGAATTTGATCTAAATATAAATATAAATATGTATAGAAATAACAGATATTATACTTTTATTTATTTATTATATAAAGTATTATATAGTCTAAAGTAGAGTCCTTGACTTTAGTATAATTATCTGAAAAATATTCTTTATTTCATAGGATTTATTATTTCTCTTTATCATGAAGTAGTTTTTATTTGAAATAAAAGAATTCTATATAGTTATTTTAGTTTGTTATATTAATGATATATTACTAGCTGCTAATAATTAAGAAATAGCTAATTATATATATTATTTTTATAAAATAGACAATTGAAATTTAGAACTGAGTAGAACGTTCTATTTTTCTTAGTTATAATTTATCTATAAACTAAAAAGAAAGAATAATTATCATTAATTAGAGTAAATATACTAAGAAGATTATTAGAAGATATAAGAAAGAAACTATTTATAAAATTAAAATTCTTATAGATAATAATTTGAAATTATTTGAAAATAAAGAAAAGGTTTAAAAAAAAGATATTTTAAAGTTTTAATAAGAAATAGGAGCTCTATTATATTTAACTTTAGAAGTAAAATTTAATATTGCTTTTATAATAATAACGTATTCTTAATTTATTTATAATTTAGATAAAATTATTTTTTAGCTTTCAATTATATATAGGATTATTTAAATAATAATAAAAAGTATAGATTTACTTATAATTGTAAAAATATATTTTCTATTGAGGATATTATAAAATATACTAATTTAGCTTAAATAAAAGATCTAAATAATAGAAAATCTACTTCTTTTTATATTTTCTATTGAGAAACAAATAGTAATATTATAAGTAATTCTACTATAAAATAAGAAATAGTGACTTTATCTATTTATTAAGTTAAATATATAGTTTTATTAGATATCTATAAAGAAGTAACTTATTGATATTATAATTATAATTATATAAATTTAAGTCTAGGATTATTTAAAATTAAAAAACCTAAGATGTTTATAGTTAATTTAATAGTGAAAGAAACTAGCTAGAAATCCTGAATTTTATGAGAAAGTAAAATATATAAATATAAGATATTACTTTATAAGAGATTTTATTAGAGATAAAAATATCTTTCTATATTATATAAATATAGAAGATAATATAGCTGATATTTTGATTAAGTTTTTAGGCTTAGTGAAATTTAAGTGGATTTTATCTAAATTTCAAGAAAAAATATCTTAAAAGTCTTTCCTTTTTTATTTTTTATAGTTTTAAGTTCCATAATTTAAATTTCTTTTTTCTTCTTTTTTCTTCTTTTTATTAAGTTTTATAGGTTTTTATATAAGTAAGTTATATATTAGTGAAATAGACCTTATAGGAAGATATTAGATTTATTCTAATATATAAAAAACTTCTATTTCTATTATTCTAATAGAAGTAATATGAGGTTATATAATATTTCTATATAGATAAATCATATAAAAATTGCTCTATAAATACATACTTATCTTACTTTCTTACCCCTAGTAGTTCTTAAGTAAATGAGGTCAAGGTATAGAGGTTTATTCTTTTTATAAAATACTAGAAGTAGCTTAAGCTATATACGCTATAGTATAATACTTCATACGTTATAGCTATAGTAGCTAATGCGTTATAGCTCCGCTGTAGTATGCGTTATACTTTGGCCTATATGCTATAGTTATATTATATTATATATTATAGCTATAGTAGTTTCTATATTATATTAAGATATATATACTACAGATATAACGCCCTATATGCTGTAATTACAACGCTTTATACGCTATAGTTATAACGCATTATACGCTATAGCTATAGTAGCCTATATACTATACTAAGGTATATATGCTGCAGTTATAGCGCCTCATACGCTATAACTATAGTAGTCTATATACTATAGCTACAGCTAGAACTCCGAAATAAACCCTCTATATAAGAACCTTAATATCTCTACAAATAATAGTTAGAAATAGTTAATCATACTATCAATTGAATCACTATTCCTCCTTCTATTTAACTATTATTATTACGAATATTTTGAATAAGTCTTCATATTGAGAAAACTACGTTTATCATATTATATTTCTCCTAATTTCACAATTATCTATAGTAATAACTTAACTGTCGATTTACCTACTTATCTATCTGTTCTAGTAACCTTTAGTAAAGAATATAGAATTCTAGGCTATTTATCCTATTTATAATATTATTTCAAGTAGTAATTATTATTTAAATATATAGGAATCTAGTATATTAGTCTATAATAATATATTTAATATACTTATAGCTTTTAGGAGGGTATATGTAGTTTCTGAAATCATATAGATATTTTAGTTTTAGCTGAAAAACTTTATTGAATTCTTTTATAAGAATAATTAATATAAATAGTACCTTACTATAGTTTTTTATTAAGATTTTATTAATATAAGATAAAGTAGAGAATATCTTTCTATATTTAGTTAGATTATTAATATTTAAGTTTAGAGTTTTTCTTTTAATAATATTTTGATATTAAATTATAGCCTAATTAGGTGAAATATATTAACTAAGTATTTAAAGTTATTTTTTAATAGTAAGAGTTCCCTAGATCTTAGGAATCTAGTATATAACTATTTAAAAGTAGATAGTATGCTATTTATCATACTATATTAAACTAGAGATATTTGGATTAGCGTTTTTAAGGATTTTCTTATATTTTGATCTAACTTATTATTATATAATTAAATTATTTTAAGTATATTACTATTTTAGAACCTTTAGAAGAGTTTAAAAGGAAATATTATTATTATTAAAGAGTTCTATTTAAATGGGTATTAGTAAGTTATTATTAATACTTATACTAACTTATATCTGAATTATATTATAGTACTTTTCTATCTTCTTATAGTTAGATTCTTAGATTATTTCAAATTTAAGATTTATTATGTAGTAGTTAAGAATATTTTTAGTTAAAAGAGTAAAAACCTTAATATTTTTAGATATCTACTAAATAGTATTTTCTTAAATAGGTTATTCATTAAAGTTAAATAGATTAATTAGTTTTAAGATATTAAATTCTAGTTTAATATCTAGATTAATATATTTCTAAATATCTCAGCTAGTTATATAGAATTATATCATAATATACTAATAGTTAAAATTAGATTTATTAGATAGCTTTATTATTATATTAAGGCTACTAGTAGTTAAATATACTATTTTCAAATAGTTTATTAATAAGTTAATATAATAGATTAAAAAAGATTTCCTTTATATTAATTACTTAAGAGTAGTTTAGAGGGTAGTTAAATATGTCTAGGCTTATAATTATAATAAATAAATAATATAATATATAGTCTAAATATAGGTTATTAAGAAGTATGATCTATTTAAACTAGAATAAAGCGTTTAAATATATTCAAATAGAGTAGTTAGGCTTTATATAATCCTAGTATAACTATATGGTAGACTTTATACTATACCTATTTTATATTAATAATAGTAGCTAGTTATTAATAACTATTTATTTAGATAGGGGATTAATAATAGTTCTCTAGAGGATATTCATATTAAACTATTAGTAGATAGACTTTAGTATATTTAGTTTAATAATATAAAGTAATAAGACTCTTATTATTATCTATTTATAATATAACTTAATTAGTTTCTAGTTTAGCTTTAGCAACTTATAGTTAAAGATATTTAATTATACTTTATTATTAATCTAATATTAATTAGTAGGGGATTAGATCCTATTTACCTAGACTTCTGAGTTTTACTAAGTAGCTACTATTTTAATATAGATATATATTATTACTAAGTATATCTTTTTAACTAGCTAGTAAGTAATACTTTTATTATTATTAGGTATTAGTACTAGTTCTGGAACTATTAGGATAGGACTAATATAATAATTATAATTTATAAAGAAAAATATAGTTTTTACAATACTATACTATTAGTTATAAAAAGCTAGTTGTATAATAAGTAGTAGGTTGCCCTAATTCTTTTATAACTAATATATAAATATTGATAAGACTATTTAGATCTCTTAGTTACATTACTCTACACCTTTATTTATTTCTAAGTAGTAACTAGTATCTAATAGGTATATAATACTTATTAGTTGATAGAATTCTTTTTAGAAGTAACTTATCTAATTAGAACTTTTATTACTTATAATAGAGTATAGTATATTGTGAAACTTACAGTAATAACTAAGGAATTACTAGGTATATATTTCTGCTTCTATAATATCTATTTCTATTAATGTAAGGGGTTTATTTAGTTAATTAATAATAATTTAGAGTTAATATTTATTTTCTTTTTTTATAAGAGGTAGATTAGTAATGAAATCTTTCAATAGATCTAAGTATAACTAGTTAAATATTACGAAAAACTTTAAAAATTCCTTCTTTACTTAGTTCTAGATATAAATACTTCTATATATATCATAGTTACATATAAACTAATAGACATTCTAAAACTATCTAGATTAATAGAATTAATGGTTTATAATTTCTAATATACTATTATATTTTAGGTATCCTATAAAGGAAGAGTTATATAATTCTTATATTAGTCTAATCTAAAGTTTATTAAAGAAGTTATTATTATCTTTATTTCTTAGTATTTAACCTTTATCTCTAAAAGTAAGTTATTCTATTATATTAAAAGTATATTTAGCAATTTAGACTTTAATATAGAAGTTAGGGGGAAAGTTATATTCTTCTTATTAAATTATTATAAAGACTTATTAATACAAAAACTTCTTTTTAGTAGTATGGTTTTATATTTCTTATAAGGTTAATTTCTCTGTAAAAGTCTAGGTATTAGTGATGCTTATATATTCCACTTAAGGCTTTATAAAATAGTAAAATTTAGGATAATTTATATTACTTATTCCTATTACTTCTTATTATTCTATCTTTTAGAAGTATTTTGGTTTTTCTTTAGAAAAGGTTTCAAGAGTTACTATTTAGATATCTAGTTAGTATTTAAAATAGAAGTTATATTAAGATAATTCTTCTATTTATTTATTCAATTTCTCTATAAACTACTGTTCTTTTATAAAGTATTTAAAGTTTTTGTAATTGTTAAGGATTTTAAATTTCTTAGTATTTTATAGTTCTTTTTTTATACTTATAAATAAGTTAATATTATAAGACGTTCTTTATTATAGATTAAATAGTTGAATTCTATAAGATTAAGATATTAGGAGTAGAAAACTACTAGATACTTTATTCTTACTTTATTCTCTTAAATTAATATATTACTTAGAATACACCTAGAATAATTAGTTTTTATTATAATTAAGACTTTAAGATTAAATATCTGAAGGCTTAGTTCTATAATAAAAAAGTATTTTAATATGAAGAAAGCTTCCTATTATTCTAAGTTCTAGTACAAAAGTATATACTTTTAAATTAAATAGTTTAAGGATTTTATAATAGTATTATACTATTATATAAAGACTTTATAGTAATTTATAAACTTTAGGAAACTATAAATACTTTTCAATAACCTAAAGGGTAATTGATTAGTAATAACTTCTAAGTTCTCTAAATTATATAAGAAATCGTTCTTAATTAATGTAATAAACTTCATATATTTAATTATAATAATAGAGAACTTATATTTCTTAAGATCTAGCTTAAGATTCATATTAATAAGTTAACTAAATATTCAATAGATTCTCTTCTTATATTTCTATTATATACTACTGATATTAATAAAGACATTATTAATATATATTATAATAAGCTTATTTGGGAATTATGATAAATAACTATTAATATACTATTAGAATATAATAAGGGTAATAATAAGCTTAAAAAGATATATTAATTATTTAAAAAGATTATAATATATCTAAAAGGTTATTTTCTCTTTGTTTGCCTTATTAATCCTAATCTTATCGAGTATAATAATATTATTAAGCTTACTATATTAATAGGCTATAGTAATCTTCTAAAGTATTTCTAATATAAAAAGAAAGGAATAATCGTTTTCCTTTATAATTATATTAAGGGTTTTAAAATCTATATCAAAATATATCTCTCTATCTAGTTCTCTTATATAAAGAACTAGAATTATAATAGAAAGACTATTTGCTTTAATAAATCCCTTATTAAATAAATCTTCTAAGGTTTTCTTAAATATTAGAAATTTCCTTTATAATATATTTCAAAAAGACTTTTATAGGAAATTAAATTTCTATTCTTTCTTGTTAAAGATTAATAAAATATAATAGTTTATCTCTAATTAGCTAAAGAGTAATTAGTATATTATATTTAAATAGAAGAAGTCTAAAAGTCCTTTTAAAATATTTATAGAAATATAGTCTCTTAGGTCTACTTCTACTTCTAAAGCTAATGCTTTCTTAATATCTACTAGACTAATAGATATAACTTAATAAGAACTTAATATCTTATTAATATACTATATAATATACTAATAGATAAATATAAATAGATTAATATTAAATAGGTAAACTAAAAATATCTTAAGTTTTATTAACTTATTTTAGTATTCTAAGTAAGCTATTATACTATCTTTCCTATAAATTATTTATTAAGCCTTAATATTATAAGTAATATAATTATTTTCTATTTATAATTACTTAAGATATAAAGATAATTAGAGACTTTTTATAATATAAAAATTGGATTCTTTATATATAATTAATAACTCTCAATATTAAGCTAGCTATTCCTCAAATATTATTAAATAATTACTTAATAGTATATCTTTGTATTTATCCTTTTAACTTATTAATTAATAAGAAGTAAAGTCTTTTTATAAAAGAAGTATTATTAATAATATAAGTTTTATAACTTATATCGATAAATATATTAATAGAGTAGTTTCTATTAAATCTAATTTCAATAATAGTTAACTATTAATTATTTACTTATTCTTTTCTTCTTACCTTTCCTGTCTTATTACTTCTATTTCTATTAATTCTAAAGTCTAAATTTATTTTAGAATTACTTCCTTCCTAAATCGTTACTATTATTAAACAGGAGAGTACTATCCTCCTAATTTATTCTAATATAATTTATAATAATTATAATAATTATAACTTTTATAATAATCTTATTATACTTCTATATTATATAATTCTTATAGATATAATTCTTCTTATCATATTTATAACACTAATAACTATTCTAATAACCTTTAATATATTCCTTAAGAATAAAAGAAGAATTACTAAAGTTTTAATATTATTAATATTCTTTTATTATTCTAATTATTATAATATCACCTGTTATACTATAAATAATAAGTTTTAAATAAGATAATTAATAATAAATAAGTATTTTTGTTATATATTTAAATCTCTATATTATATCTTAAACGTTTAATAATTAGGATTTATATTTAATAAGAAGATGAATTATAATAAGTAGTTCTTTAAAATGAAAGAATAATATAAATCCTAATAAAGAGATTCAGATTATATCTACTTATATATACTTTCTAATATTAACTATAGTTTTCTTAATTTAAAATAGAAAAATAATTAAATACTTATTCCATTCTATTAGAAGCTTTATAATTAAATAATAATAAAAAACTAGTTATTTAGATCTAAATAAGTTTTATAAAGATAACTTATAAGTCTTTAACTTTATATAGAGAATATTTGGCTCCCGGCTAGGACCTATACTCTAACCTACTTTATACTAATAGCTATAGCTATAATTACTTCAGGTTTTTAAATGTCACGCAACAAGGTTATACTGATAGCATACGACGTAATATATTTAACCTTAGGTTATACCTTTCTTACTATTAGCTAATAATAACCTCTATAAGTTATAGGTAGACTTTAATATATATACTTTTTTGGATATCTAATAGGCTACTTCTAAGATATATTCAAAGTATTCAGTATTATCTTTAAATACCTTACTTTTAGGCGTTAGATTTTTCTTTATTACTTTAATTTGTTTTTTTAGTTCTACTAACAGCTTTATCTTCTAATAATATATTAAGGTTAAATATAACTATAGCTATCTTAAGAAAACTAGAGAGAATAGTAAAGTCGCTTTTATATAAAACTAGCCTTTTTAAGTTTTTATAAAAGTAGTTATAGTTCTTATAGTTATTAATAACTTTTATAAGGTTGATATTTATATTAAGGTTGTAGGAATTAAGTATAGTAATAGTAGCTAGAAGCGGTTTATTCTTATTGTTATTATTATTAGTAGTATTGTTATAAGATAGTCAGCTAGTCTATAGTCTATCGCTCTCTTTTATATCTATAGCTAGTATTATTAAAGTACGCCAGTAGTATTATCACTAGTATGAGTCAACGTCATAAGTATTATTATAATAAGTTTAATATTTTAAAGCTACTACTAATATATCAAGCTATAACCTTCTAATTATCATAAAGCTTATATTAGTAAGTTTATATACCTAGTTATTATTCTATTACCTATTAGTTTCTATGTACTTCTAGGTTAAGGCTAAGTCTAAACTAGTAGTTATACTACTAGGTTATTTTAATTATATTTACTTATAGAGATATATATAAGTTATAATATATAACTAGGTATTTTCCTATTATAGAGATTATTTACTAGGTGTCATATAAGACTACCTACTAGGCGGGGGGCTAAATATATAAAACTCCATAAAGATAACTTATAAACCTATCTAAATTATAAGAGTTTTCTAATCTTCTAACTATATAGAAAGTTTTAACTACTTATTACAAATTAGAATCTAAATAGAAGTAGATTAAATATTAGTATTCCTAATTATTATTAAGAAATAGTATTTAATCTTAAGTTTAATTCTTACTTATTCGGCTTATACTTAGTATTCTTTCTATTTATTTTTAAACTTTAAAAATAAGAGAAAAGGTTTCTTCTAATAGTTAATTCTTAATAGTAATATAATAATATTATTAACCTTAAGAATTAATATCTTAATATATATTATTCTAAAGATTATTAGGCTACTTTAATATAAATTAAAAATACTTATTATAATAGGTATTTAGAAGTTACTACTTATCATAATATTTTATCTTACTAATTTATATATAAGTTTATAAATTCTCTAATAGAAAGAATTGAGAATATATTATAATTATTATCAAAATAGTTTGCTTATAGGATTACTACTTTTAGGGATATGCTAAGAAGTCCTAATATTTCCTATTACTCTTTACATTAATTAGTTAATTAGTTATTATATAATATTATATTCTAAAAGTTATACTCAATTAAACTATATAATTAAATAATAGGGAGCTATATTCCATCTAATATTATCTATATAGTAAATAAAACTAAGTTCTAAATATATAAAAAGCTAGATCTAGGCTTATTTAATTACAAGTAGTACAAAATACTATTTATCTAGAACTAAGGAATAAAAGAAAAGCCTTTATAAAAACCTAGAAAAGTCTATAGATATAATACTACCTAAAGCCTACTAAAGGCTTATTTAGATAAAAGGATTAACATTAGATATTTAGATATAGCTCTAGCTAGTTATCTAAGCATGGCGCATAATAATATTTATATAATTATAATATATAACCATAGCTAAAAGATTAAACTAATATTTATACTAAATCTAATATTACTTTTAGTCCTCATTAGTTATACTATCTTATCTATATTATTAAATATATTATTAAATATAATAAGTAGATAGAAGTTTACCTTAAGGAATCTTTAAAAATACTAATTAAAAACTATATATAAAGTTCTATTAGAAGGAGATTTCTATTTAGTAATTATAATTTATCCAATAAGTATATATATTCTTAAAATTATAACTCTTATAGAAAATACTTATAATTAAAATAGAATAGAATTATATTAATTATAAATATTCTTCTAACCTATTATTTTCAATTATATCTTCCTCTCTAAATCCTAATAAATATCCTAGAGAGATATAAAGTAATTAAAATGTAATAGTTTATATTAATAAGTATATAAGAGTATTTTAATAGATTAGGATAAAGATACTAATTAGTATATATTAAAAGGTTATATCTAAATAATGGGAAAAGTAAGTTATACTTTTTAAAAGAGAAATAAATAATAATAATATATATATCTCTTATTAGATATAAATATAAATAGAAAAAAACTTCTAGTTTAAAGACTTATAGAATACTTCTTAAAAAGCTTTTTAAAACTAAGAAGAAGTATATTTTAATATAATAGAAAGAAGAATATTATAATTATTCAAAACCTATCTTATTAATAGAAGAATATGTTTCCCTCTAAATAAAAAGACTATAAAAGAGAAATTAGTAGAAGTATTTGATAAAGATATATTAATCTAATAGATAGAAGAAAGTATTGAAGTCAATTAGGAAAACTAGTATTATTTAGAAAAAAAGAAATCAAAAGAAACCTAAGATATATTAAATACTTTTTAGAAGTTAGAAAGTTTTTACTTATTAAGAGATAATAATCCTTTATATTAGAAATCTTAATGGTAGAAGTAACTCTAGTCTAAATGATACTATTAATATTAATATCAAAAATATATTAATGTTAAGCCTATAGTTAGTTAAATTGAATATTTAGATAATAAACTCATATGAGAAATTAAGGGTGCCTACCTAAAGGGGCCTCTAGGCACCATATAGAAGGTATATAAGGAAGCAAAATAGCTTGTATCATTACTATTAAAATATGGAATATATAGGATATTTAAAATTTTGAAATATCCTTTTAGGATATGGCCTGAGGCTTAGTTTCTATAGCTTATATAGCTATATATATTTTATTATATAGCGCCCTAGGTATTAAATATAGTTAACAGCTAGAAGAAGCTATTCCTAGTAGGTTTCTAAATATAAAAAGCGTTTAAATAACTATTTTTAAATATTTAAAGTACTTTAATAAATGTTTTTAAATAAGGGTAATAAGGCTCTTGAGCTATAGAATAAGGGTAATAATACTCTCTAGTTTTTAAATAGAATCTTTAAGTTTCTTAATGTTATAGCTTATTATCTATATAAAAATAAATAATTCTAAATAGCTTCTACCATCTAAAATAACTTCCCCTATCTTTTTCAAATATTCTTATAAAAGTAGGAAGATCCTAAATATAACTTTTAAATATCCCTAGTATTCTTAATAATACTACCTTCTTATTTTTACTTTAGAAATATATAGCTACTCAAAATTGATATATAATAGGCTTAAAAGTATACTTCTTATTAAGAGCGTATTATATAACATATAGCTACTAATGTAAATGAGATTATAAGATTTAGCCTCTTTTTTAAAATAACTCTTATTTATTATAATTCTTATATTTAATATATCCTATCTTACTAATAGTATAGAAATACCACTTTAGGTATTTAATCCTAATAGGAGTTAAAGTTTAGTAAGGTCTAAAGTTTAGCTATTAGGTAACCTATGTTTTACATATAAAGCCTATTTTCATAATAGTTTAGAAAGCATATTTCAAATAGTAACTTATTATTAAAATTATTATAAAGAGATAGACTTTTAATTCTTTCTAAATTATTAAGAATAGTCTTTTCAATAGATCTTTACTACCTAAGTATATAGCTTGAATGATATTTAAAATATCAACTTTATTCTATAGTTTAGTCAAACTAGAGTTTCCTTGAACGATAAGTTCTTAGGTTTTCTCTACCCTTTCAAACGTACTAAATAATATTGATATATTTAAAAAGTGATATTTAGATAAGTATCTAGATACAACTATTATAGGCTAAATCTATTATAGCTAAAGGAATACTATTTAATATAGTAGCTAATCTAAGTATAAATAGAACGGAGAGGTAAAAAGTAGAGTAAGATTGAAAGAAGGAGAAGTAGCTAGCTTAATAATACAATAAGAGTAAAAGTACTATTAAAGTATTTTTTAAAAGTTTGTAAAGTTAATATTATAAATACTAAAAGAAATATATAGGAGCAGCTTAAGATAAGTAGTACTATATATATATCAGAAAGAATATATAAGGGTACCTCAAGATAAGTAGTACTATATATATTAGAAAGATTGAGAAAAGATTCTTATATATATAGGGTATTTCGGATTCTAATACAAAAGGGTTATTAAATACTAAAGTTATTATAACTATTTAAATAATTTAAATAGTAAAAGAAGGGCTTAAACATTTAAAGAATACTAAAAGCTAGACTTATAACTATAAGAAATTAAGAGAGGTTATCTAAAGCGGCTTCTAGATACTATATAGAAGATATATAAAGAAGCAAAATAGCTTGTATTATTGCTACTAAAATATAGAATATACAGCATATTTAAAACCTTGAAATATCCCTTTAGAATGTGGCCTGAAGCCTAGTTTCTATGGTTTATATAGCTATATATGTTTTATTACAACTTATAAGAAGTCTTATTATAAGAAATAATTCTAATTAGAAAGAATAATAATTAAGATTATGAAGACTTCTGAAACTTTATATATATTTTAGGAGAAACTACTAGATATTATTAAGATCATATTTTATTTTTAATCAATTCTATAAGAAAGATAAAGTATTATTTAGTAAGATATACTAATTAAGTAATAAGTATATAGGTGAGGATTATAATATCTTTAAAGATAAGATATGAATATTTATTATTAAATATATTAGCTATAATATTAAACAAGGCTTTATAAGAAGAATATTTAATAGAATATTAACTTAATAAATATATATATATATTATAATATATTAGTTATATTAATTTAAAATAACCTTTTAATTATCTAAGTAGCTTTGATAATTAGAAATAAATTTAGAATTCCTATAACTTATTATAGCTATGATAAAGAATAGAGGAATATAAACCTCATAATATTTACTAAACATTATAAATATATTAATATAATTAAAATATCTAAAATAATAATAATAAAGATTCACCTATTTAAATATATCTATTGAAATCCTGAAGACTTACAAGAAAGAATTAATAAAGAGATATATATAACTACATACTAAAAATATAATATAGTTAATATCTTTTATAATATTATTAATAAGGTAAAGCTAATCATTGATAAATTATATAAATAGATTATAGAAATCTTAAAAACTTATAACAATAATTTAGATAAAAGAATAGTTATATTATAAATTATAATTAATTTCTTACTAATTATATATATAATAGTTAGAAGTATAAATAATATTTTAACTATTAGTAATCATATCAATCTATCTATTAAATAGGTAATAGTAATACCTTAAGGCTACTTTATAAGAAATCTCAAAGAAAAGATATATATAATAAATATTAGATATATTTAAAATTAATAATAGAATATTAATTAATA
>AMCV02000010.1:761664-774288 GCA_000350065.2 Colletotrichum orbiculare MAFF 240422
ATAGAACTACTTATTAGTTTATAGTAAATATATTGAGAAGATATTATTATTATTATTATCTAATTGTTATAAAGCCTTATAGAATTAGATATATATTAATATATAATATATACTAACTATTTTAAAGATAGACTAAAGATAAAAACTTTATTATATAACTTATATCTTATAATCTCTAAATTAGATAATTTATATTTTAATATTATAAATTTATAGATTGATAATATTTTTAGTTTCTATTTACTTAAGTTTAATAATAAAGAAGAAGAAGAGCTCTAATAAGTAAGATGTATAGTAAAGTTAAAGTTAATGTTTATAAATAATAAACCTTTCATTTCTAATAGAAATATAATACCCTTTGAAGATAATAGTAATATAACTCTAATTTAAAAAACCTAAAATAAGATAATCAGACTTATTAATTATATTTCTAATAAAGTAAAGTTAGTATATATTGAATAATAAATATAGTACGTAACTGGGTATTTTCCTATTACAGAGATCATTTACTAGGCGTTGTGTAAGGCTACCCACCAGGCGGGGGACTAAATACGTAAATCTCTATTAGATAATAAATATAAGAAGTATATATAGCTTCTATATACTAACTAGAAACATATTTTAATCTTTCTATTATAGTTTAATATTAAGACTTAATAGAGGAAAATATTAAGAGATTTAATAAATATATTATATAATAAGTAAATAATTTAGAATAAAGTTTAATATTTATCCTTATTAATATTAAGGAGATAAAGTTCTATATTCTTATTAATAGATCTTTTACTAATAATAAAAATATAATATCTTAATTAGAATTTATTATTATCCTAAGGATAGAAAGAAATAATAAGAGTAATAATACTTTCAGATTTAAAAGTAATTTTCTCTACTTTTCTTCGACTAAATTAAAAAGGATTATATAAAAAATATTAATACTTAAGATCCAAAATATAATTATAAGAGTTCATATAAAGTATATAATATCTATTATTCTTAAGTAAATTACTAAATATTTAAAAATACTAATAATACTAATAATAATTTATATTAACTCCTACTTCTTCTATAAATTCTTTATTAAATTAAGTACTACTAAAAAGAAAAACTTTATAATTAGTATTATAAAGTTCTAATAATTATATAAATGAAGAGAGATCCTTAAGATTTATTAAATTAATAGTAAAAATAACTTTCTAAATAGTATAACTAAGAGATCTAATAATTAAGCCTTTAAAGACTTTATAATAATAAATAAGGCGATAACATAGATAGAGGGATAAGTTATAAGAGCTATTAATAATAATAAGAAGGAATAAGAGTAAAGAAAGTATATAAGATAATAAGAAAAAGGTAACAGAAAGAAAAAGAGGTATATAATAATTGGAACTTAAAGTACTTAATATAATATTAAATCAAAAGCGTATTTTGGTGGAAAAATACTATTTGTAGAATTTGTATAATTCTTAATATAATAAAAGGGATTTATATAATTAAAAGCGATTTTACGCTATTTCTATATTTTATACTACCTTTATATTTTATATTACTTTTATATATTATAATAATTTCAGTATTTAACGTATTTTAGATACAAAAGAGAGTATTACTAATATTACATTATATATAATACTAAGGTAGCTAAAACTATAGTAATAAGTAACTGAGTAGTCGACCTATCTATTTAAGTTAATAAGATTAGAGGGATTAATATATAGATTTTTCCCTATAGTATATAGTGTATATAGTGTATTATATATTTAGCCTCCTACCTAATAGGTAGCTTTATATAACGCCTAGTATTAAATCTCTATAATAAAAATAAACCTAGTAATATACTATAGCCTATATATATCTCTATAGGTAAATATAATAAAAAAGACCTAGTAGTATAGTATTTACTTTAAACTTAGTTTTAACTTAGAAATCGGTATAAGTTATATAATAGTTTCTATAGTAGTAGCTTTGAAGTATTAAACTTACTATAATAGTACTTATAATATTAACTCATACTAGCTAGCTACTAATAATACTACTAGTATACCTTAATAATACTAGTCTTATAGATAAAAAAGAGTAATAGAAGACTAGCCTTCTCTTTATCTTATAATAATACTACTACTACTAATAATAATAATAATAATACGAATACTATTATTATACTTAACTCCTATAACTTTAATATAAATATTAATCTTATTGAAGCTATTGATAATTATAAAGACTATAGCTACTTTTATAAAAGCTTAAATAAGCTAATATTATATAAAAGTAACTTTACTACTCTCTCTAGGTTTTTTAAAATAACTATAGCTGAATTTAATTTTGAAATATTACTAGTAGATAAGATTATTAGTATAACTAAGAAGTATAAGATTAAAAGAATAAAAAAGAATCTGGCGCCTAAAAGTAGGGTATTTAGTAAAAACCTTAAATACTTTAAATATATATTAGAAGTAGCTCGTTAGGTACTATTTTATTCTGAAAAAGTATATATGTCGAAATCCGTAGTAGTTATCGGCTAATAGTTAGGAAAGCTTAAGATAGTATTATTATATATAGTATATATATTTATATTATAACCTAAGTATAAATATTACAAATAGAAACAACTAGTTATATACTATTTATATAATTGATGAATTATAATATTTACCAATCATAAACTAATAAACGTTATATTATATTAAAATCCTTTTTAGATAAATAGAAAGAATTATTATATATTTTTAACCTTTAGACCTATAAGTAATACTAAAGGTTTCTAAATAATTAATACTTAAATATTAATTATAGCTTTAAGCCATCTATCTAGCCTTATATATAGTTTCGTTAGTTATATTATTTATTCTTAATTTATAAACCTTTCTACCATTTAAAATATTAATATCTTTAATATTAATAGTAGATAGAAATATTACTTTCTAATTACTTATAGATTTCATTTATTCTATTCTTTGTTTTATAATTAGAATCTAATTTCTATATTCAGGAGATTTAAATATTTAAATAAAAGAAATAAGTTTTTTTACCTTATCAACTAATAAAATATATAAAATTTAACTTTTTTTATTAGTACTTCTATATAGCTTTATATAATTATTTAAATTGAAATAGTTTAAATTAGTAAGAAAAGCGCTCTCTTCTTAGGTTTTATAGTTCTTTTCAACTTTATCTAATATAATAAGTAAATTAACATGCAAATTAGATTATTTCTAAGTATTATTATTTTTTTCTATATTTAATTCTAAAACTTTATTATTTATAGTTATTATATTACTTAAACTATCTTCTAGAATTATTCTAATTATATCTTGAATTTTAGTAATAGGATTTATTAAAGAATTATTATTATTATTATTATTATTATTATTATTATTATTTTTACCTATATTAGAAATAGAATTATCTAGATTTAAAATAAGATTATTATCAGGCTAATTAGACATAGAATTATTAGAATTCTTGTCTATTTTAATAAATAAAGATAACTCTTTTTCTAAAATCTAAAAAGTATTTTCTAGGACTTTTATATATCTAGACTATATAGTTCTTCTTTTCTTAAAATCCTATATTTTATAAGTATTATTTCTCTAAACTATAATAGCTCCTTTATAAGCTCTTATATCTAACGTTTTAGTATTAAGATCTTTATTCTTTTAATAATAGAGGTTACTTTATATTTTAATATCATTAATATCAAGCCTTATTTTATTTTATATTTTATAAGGAATCTCAGAATTTATACACCTATACAGACTTCTATTATATATATATATATATATATATATAGAAGTTATTATAACATCTCTCTATAAATCATAAAGTAAATTTAAATCATAAAGTAAATTTAAATCATAAAGTAAATTTAAATAATAAATTAGAATTCTAATTCTATTAATTAGAATTCTTATTCTTCTTTCTATTAAACTATTAAATTTATAAATATAAAAAAGTATAATATTATAAATAATATTAGAATAAGAATGGAGTTTTATATATTTAGCTCCTCCGCCTAGTAGGTAGCCTTATATAATACCTAGTAGATAATCTCTATAATAGGAAAATACTTAGTTATATACTATAGCTTATATATATCTCTATAGGTAAATATAATTAAAAGAACCTAGTAGTATAATTACTAGTTCAAACCTAGCTCTAATCTAGAAGCTAGTATAAAGCTTATAATAGTTAGTAGTAGCCATAAAGTATTAAACTTACTATAGTAATACTTATAATATTAACTTATACTAGCTAGATACTAACAATACTACTAATATACCTTAATAATACTAGCTATAAACATAAAAAAGAGCGACGGACTATTATAGACTAACTAACTGTCTTATAATAGAATTACTAATAGCAATAATAACAATAAGAACTATTATTATATTCAACCCCTATAACCTTAATATGAATATCAACCTTATAAAAGTTATTAATAACTATATAAACTACAACTATTTTTAAAAGAGCCTAAAAAGACTAGTTTTATATAAAGACAACTTTGTTACTTTCCCCAGCTTCTTTAAAATAGCTATAGCTATATTTTATCTTAATATATTATTCGAGGTTAAAGCTATTAGTAGAACTAGAAAGAATAAAATTAAAGTAATAAAGAAGAATCTAATGCCTAAGAATAAGATATTTGAAAATAATCCTAAATACTTTAAATATATCTTAGAGATGGCCTACTAGGTATTATTTAAAAAGGTATATATATTAAAATCCGTTATAGAGGTTATTATTAGCTGATAGTAGGGAAAGTATAACTTAAGATTAAAATATATTATATTATATACTATTAGTATAACCTTATTGCGATTTAAAGACTTAAAGTAACTATAACTATAGCTATTAGTATAGGGTAGGTTGGGGTATAGGTTCTAGCTAAAAGCTAAATGTTCTCTATGTGAAGCTAAAGACTTACTAGAATAAGAATAAATATCTTTTATTCTTTTATTAGTAAATTCATTACTTCTATTAGTATTGAATTCTTTTATCTTTCTCTTATTATCATTATTATTTATTAACTCTCTAAATTTGAGAAACTCTTTGGAAATTCTTCTAGTTAATTTAGTTTTGAATAAAGATCCCTGAGTTAACCTAGTTAATTTAGTTTTGAATAAAGATCCCTGAGTTAACCTAGTTAATTTATGAATAAATAGAATAAATCGAGTAAATCTATTATATATTATAAGGATTAAAGGTCTATATAAATCTGAATTAATATAATCTAAACATTGAAGATTTTATTTTTGGTTTTGTATTATTTCTATTAATATTATTAGTAAAACTTCCTTTCATATAAGTTTTATAAAGAGAAAGAATATCTATTTTATTCATTTTAAAAAATAAATCCAAAGTATTATCTTTCAAACTATTTATTATTTTTATATTAGTATAATCTAAATAGTTATATAAAAACTGAATATTCTATAAAATAATAATAGAAAGAATAATATCCTTTTATAAAATAGTAGTTATATTGAAGGTCTCTGATCTATTTAAAGTTATATACCTCTCCGGGACCCTTTAAAAGTAGATATACCTAGTTGTCAGCTCTTACCTTATTTACCCTATAGATACTACTAGTTCTAAGAAACTATTTAAATAGAGAAAACTTTATGTAGTAAATATAGTTAGTTAATATAATTACTAATAAATATAGGAGGTATGTTATAAGAGGAAAGTATAGGCCTATATCTATTATAATTACTTCTTTAAAGAATCGTAGTTATATAATACTAATACTAACTAGCTAATAATACTTATTACTAGATATTAATAGTCGCTAGCTATTTATAGCTAATAGTAGTAGCTATTAGCTAGTAGTAGTTATTATACTTAGTTTATATAATTAGAAGGTATATACCTACTAGTTATAGTTTCCTACTATAGGATTTAAACCTATTATTCTTACTGTAAAATAGTAATAGCTAGCTAGACGTTAAACTACTATATTAAGTGGGACTTTTTATGAAATGAGAATATTAAATTCTTATAGATTATTCTTCTTAAATCCCACTATTAAAGTAGAATTCTTTTCGATATTATATAGTATAGGTTTTTTCTAGAAAATTAATATAATTCCTATAGTACTAAATTTACTTTGGAATAATAAATTGACTCCTAATTCTAGAATATAATAAACTTCTTTTCATATAAGAATTTAATTTTCTAGAGATATTTTTAAATCTCCTATTATTTTAGCTATGAAGTATATAGCACTTCCCTACTTAATCTATTTTAAAACTAACTGTATATTAAATAAAATAGATTTATCCTTAACTATATAAATACTAGTAGTAATATCTAGGTAAACAAAAATATTTTTATAACTTTCACTTTTAATTAAATTCCTAGAACCTTTAGTAATCTATTGACTTATTAAAAAGCCTAGAGTTTTACTATTATTATTTCTTTTTATAAGAAGTTTTTAGATAATTCTTATATTTTCAAAAATGTCGTCTTTTTTAAAAATATATTAATATCTATATCCTTAGAAATAAATTCTTCAGATTGAAGACTTTATTTATCTTCCAATAACTTATCTTCTATTTTACTATTTTGTTTACTTCTAGTTAAAATAATACTCATAGATTCTAGCTTTTCTTTTTCAGATTCTTTCTTATTCTTGTTACTATTCTTGACTAGAATATTCTTTTCTTAATTTAAAGCTTTTTGTAAATAAAAGTAGGTATAATTCTCTTTAGTATAATTGTTTTTCTTATAATCTTTGTAAAAGATTCCTTTCTATTTTTTATAGACTTTCTTAGTAGTTCCAAAATTCCTCTTTTTCTAAGTATTTGTCATATAATTTATTAAATAATTATTTCTTCTTCTAAATCTATCTAATAAATTAGAAAATAAAGAATCTAAAGTATAAGTTTCTTTATTAGATTTAAAGTTTTAAATTATATGAATAAAGGAACCTTTATAATTAGAATGAAAACAATCTAAGATATATATAATAATTACTTATTTAGATAATTCTAATTTATTATAAGATAAATTATTAATTAATTCTTTAATTTTATTTGGAAATCCTTCTCTACTATTAAAATTACTTAAAATAGTATTAAAAGATCCTTTCTAGATCAAGAATTTATTCGTAAGTCCTGAGGGTTTATAAAGTTCTTTTAAATATTTAGATATTTAAAAAGTATCTATATTTCTTTTTATCACTTAAAAAAAGCTATCCTTATAGTATAATTATATATAACCTAGAGGTTTTTGATTTTTATTCTTATTCTTAAAAGTAATAAACTTAGTAATATCTATAGAAATATTGTTACTAATAAGTAAAACTTTAAAATAAATAGATTATATTTTATAATAACTATTTCTTACTAATTTAGAAATAGTAATCTTTCTAGAGTTACCTAATTAATTAAAATAGAATAAATTACTTAAAATATATAATTCATAAGGGTTTTTCTAAAAAAGCATGAGAGTCTTATAGTATATAATATAAAAAAGTACTATAGTTTCTAGAAAGATAAAGATTAAAAATTAAATTTCTTTTTTCTATTTGACATAAAGATATAACTTTAAGAATAAATCTAAGAATCAGAGATCTAAATCTTAATGTTTCCTATTTGAAATAAAGATATAACTTAAAGAATAAATTTAAAAATGAGAGTTTAAGTCTTAGTATTTTCTTTTTCTCTCTTAAATAAATTAATCTTTCCTTTTTTATAAAACTAATAGAAAGTCGAGGTAAACTTTAAGATAAAAAAAGTTAATTTTCTATATAAGTTAATTTTTTTACTATTAATATAATTCGAAATTAAAGAAGAAGAAAATTCAAAAATATTTGAAAAAAGAGTTAGTTAGGAATAAATCTCAAATATCCAAAGAATTAAAAGGAGTTGAAATAAGTAGACAAAAGCGGATTTTTAGGTATTAAAATAGCTTATTGAATAAGGTTGATTCTTTATAAAAATAAAGTAATTCTAATAAAGTATTTAGTTTCTATAAAAGTAGTAAAAAGTAGAGAATGTTATAGATTTTATTATAGTATTTAATCTTTATAAATAAATAAGAAGAGTAATATTTTAATAAATAGAATATAGAATCTTTAGGTCAAGAAGAACTAGGCTTATAACCAATTAGAATAGAAAGATATATAGGTAGATTAATAATTAAGTTATTACTATAGATAACTATAAAGTTAGGAGAAATATAATATAATAGAAATGGCTTTCTTAATATAAGAGCTTATGTATTATAATAATAGTTAAATAGAGGGAGAAATAGTAATTTAATTAATAGTATGATTAACTATTTCTAATTATTATTTATAGAGATATTAAGGTTCTTATATAGAAAGTTTATTTTGGGGTTCTAGTTATACTACTACAGTTCTAGCTTTAACTATAGTATATAAGCTACTATAACTATAGTATATAAAGTACTATAATTATAATATATATGCCTTAGTATAGCGTAAAGACTATTATAACTATAGCGTATCATACGTTATAACTATAGTATATAAAGCATTATAACTATAACATATAGAGCATTATAACTATGATATATAGGCTTTAGTATAATATAAAGGCTATTATAGCTATAATATATAACATATTATAATTATAACGCATAGGCTAAAGTATAACATATACTATAGCGTAGCTATAGCGTATTAGCTACTATAGCTATAGTATATAAGGCGCTATAACTATAGCGTATATAGTTTGAACTACTTCTAGTACTTTGTAAAAGAGTAAACCTCTATACCTTTACCTTATTTACTTAAGAACCACTAGGGGTAAAAAGGTAAAATAAGGATGTATTTATAGAGCGAGTTTCATACGATTTATTCATATAGAAATATCATACAACTTCTTGTTACTTCTATTAGGATAATAGAAAGAGAAGTTCTTTATATATTAGAATAAATCTAACAATATTATCTATCTATATTAATATAAACTTAAAAATCATTTCTCCTAATTTATTAAAGAGGTTTTAAATTTATATAACCTTAGAAGTAATATTAGATTTCATATAATATTTAGCTTTAATAGATAATTTTACTATAATAGTCTAATATTAAGATTTCTGTAATAGTAAACTTCTAATTATAAAAAATATCTATCTAATTATGAATCTAAATATGATTATATAATTAGTATAATTACTATTTACATATCTATACAATTCTCAATTATTTTTATCTTTCTTTATATAATAAATATAGAACTTATTTTACATCTTGATATATCAGAGAAGTTATAATACTCCTTTTTTATAAGAATCTCTAGAGTTATATAAAAATCTTATTTATAATTTATAATCAAATAATAAGTCTAATTATATTATTTATATAGTAAACTAGAGTTTTCTAAAATATTTAGTCATATGATGATTATAGTATTTTATTAATTTATTTTTTATTAATATAGTAAAACCTTAAGGTTTTATTTTTATTAGGATAATAGTTAAATATAGAAATGCTCTAAATGCTTTAGATATTTCCTTTAGATAACTCTCTTATAAAAGTATTATTTTATTCTTATTGAATTGTAAGTAAATCCTTAGGAAGGAATCTGGTACCTTTAGGTTATTTATTTTAATATTCTATTTAATCTATAAGAAAACCTTAGTAATATTCTTAATTAGTCTAATTACTAATATATCATTAATATATATAGCTATTATAACCTTGAGTTTATTCTTATAATATATAGTATTATCTAATAATAAGGCTTTAAGGCTTATTTATATTAAGATTTCCTTACGTTTCTATTATTATTATTAACTTCTTTATGTAAAGCTATATAATACTTACTATAATTAGATAATTTAATCTGAATTAGTATTATAATTAGTTCTTTTAATATAATAAGAGTATTTTAAATTTATAATATAATTATTAGATAGTAAGAATACCTATATATAGATATCTTCCTTAAGATCTCTATTATAATATATTTTAATAAAGTCCTATTATCTTACTATATACTTTCTTCTTTATATATAAGTAATTAGAATTGTCTATAAAGTTACTTGAAATGTTAATATGTATATATATATGAAATTTCTTTTATAAATTGAGAAGAATCTATAAGTAATAATCTAAGCTTTTCTTTTTAATAGTTTTTAATATGTTCTTCATACTTAAGTACTTATTTAGCTATAAGTTTTATATCTTAGGAGATTTCTATAGATAGTATAAACTATAATATCTCCTTAATAAGAATTATTATTTTATCAAAATAGATTTCTATTTATAAAGGTTAGTCATTTATTAGTCTATTATTTATTTTAGCTATTATAGCTAGGTTAGTGTATTGTTTAATCTCTTCTTCTTGAAAGCGCGTATTATTGATTATAATTATATAAATAAATAATTCCTTCTAAATAATATCTTCTTCTATTAGTATTTCTTTAGGTATTCTAAATTGTAATTAGAAGGCTTTTAAAGCTAATCAGATTGTTCTAATATATTATCATAATCCTAGGTTTCAATTAAAAAGTAGTATTTATAACTTTCTAACTTTATTCTTTATTGATTTGTAAAATATAATAATAGATATAATAATAACCTTATTTTATAATTCAATTTATATCCTATAGACTTAGGTTTATTTGTAATTAATTAGAATACTTTTTTCTACTGTGAGGTTTATCTTTTTAGATTTAATTTAAATCTTTAGATTTATATTAATGAAATAAATATTACTAATGATTTAGAGTTAGCTTATATTGGGATAAGGATCCCTTCCTAGCTCTAGATTCATAATTAATATTTAAATTAGTGTTTTATTTAATATAATTGCTATACATAACTAATTTATAATATAAATAGCCATTATTAATAATTATACTTATAGATACTCTAAAATATCTATATTTACTAATAGGGTCCTAATTTTATTTCATAAAATTGAAATTACTTTTTCTAATACTTTACTTTATTGATAAATATATAATAAAGATATTTTAACTTCGATGTTACTATTTCTTAATGATACTTTTAAAAAGATAGTAATTAATTCATTAGTACTATTTATATGATTTAATTAGATTAGCCTTCTAAAGTAATTCTTCTATCTAATAATAAGGTATTATATCTAATATACTAATCTGTCTTTTATATTATTAAATATTAATAATTCAAACCTTAATTTATTATCTATTATTCATAGAAAAGTATTTCTATTAGTCTATTAGTTTTATGTCCCTCATATTAATATAAATAATATATCTAACTTTTATTATTCTTTCTTAGGGTATTCCTAAGGAATATTAAAAACCTTTACTAAATTATAAGCTTTATATAATATTAAGATAATATGTTCTATTTATAATAAGTATCTCTTAGTAAGTGAAATCATTTATTTTATTTCTTAATATTTAGAATAGCTTAATCTTTATCATTATAATTCTAAGTTCATTTTCTATTAAGTAGGGAATAATACTATTAGAATAATAGTATTTTACTAGTCTTTTATAATAAGGTTAAATCCCTACCCTAAAAATCTAAATCTATAAAGACTATTCTATTAAGACTTAT
This sequence comes from Colletotrichum orbiculare MAFF 240422, assembly GCA_000350065.2. Lineage (NCBI taxonomy): Eukaryota > Fungi > Ascomycota > Sordariomycetes > Glomerellales > Glomerellaceae > Colletotrichum > Colletotrichum orbiculare. The sequence goes on from AMCV02000010.1 coordinate 773,198, forward strand.
AATATTATTTCTTTACAAGTATTTTCTATTGAAATAGAGTTTCTTCTTACTAAATATATTTATAGGAGAGTCTTCTATATATAGAATATTTCTAGGTTACATCATCTGTTATTAACTATTAATATAAGTATTCTAATATAATCTAAGTAAACTATTCTTATACTTATTATAATAGGTCTTACTATTATTATTAAAGTATGATTATTATATTATAAAAAACTATTAGTTATATAGATATTTATTTTGAAATTCTATAATTAGTTTTTATTTAAAACTTCTATTATTCTTTTGATATTTCTTTAATATGAATAATATTATATCTTATTATTATCGTTTTTTTAAAAAGTATAGAAGTATTAAGAGTTAATTTATATTAAATAAAATTATAATTCTTTTCTAATACTTTCAAGTTGGAATTACTTCTTTTTAGGTGATTTGTCTAGTAGTTTTAATTCTATTTTATTTTTACTTTTCAAGCTATAATCTTAGGTAAAGTATTTAGACTTCTTATAGTTATAATAGGTAAACTTAGTCTTCTTAATTTATATAATAAAAGTTTTATTTTTATCACTTTAAATTATCATAAATTAGATAATAAGTAATTTCTTTCTAAAGAAATAAGATTTATCTATAAGATCTATTTATAATATTTCTAGACTTATAATATCTCTATATTAATTATTATATCTAATTCTAATAGTTTGATATCTATATTAAGAGCTTATTCTTTAGATAAATAAGTATATAAAATCTTTCTTTATAATTATTCTTCTATTATTTTAAAAATAATATATAAATTTATCAAACTCTATAATATAACTTATAGAATTAGAATTCTTAAATATAAATAAATATAATTAATTTCTAGTCTTATATCTGAGGATAATTTCTAAGCCTATATAAATTCTTAGGAGAATTCCTTAAATCCTTACCTTTTTTTAAGATATATAATTAAAACTATTAGTATAATTAAAATATTATTTTTAAACTACTTATTGATATAAAAATTATTAGTTTTACTAATTTAACTTCTTATCATAAAACAATAAATCTTAAGTTTATAAGTAATTTAGATTAATTATATAATCTAA
>AMCV02000010.1:788788-804948 GCA_000350065.2 Colletotrichum orbiculare MAFF 240422
GAATCTAGTTATTATTAAACTAAGAATTCATAGCTTTTAAAAGAGTAGTTAGTTCGTTTAGAATATTAATTAATAATATATACTTAGTAGTATAAAAAGTACTATATTTACTAATAAATAAGTTATTATTATAATTATATTAATTATAATTAATATAAAGAATTAAAGAAGGATAGTTTTTAATTATAAAAAATATATTTTTTTTATATAAATACTATTTATAATGTTTTTTAATTTTTAGATTTAAAGAAAGAATTTCTATAGATATAGTCGATTTTTTATTAAAGTTTTTATCATTATCTATAATCTTATTAAGATGAATTATAGAAAAACTATTTAGTTTCTTATTAAGAGAAAGATCTAAATTATTATTACTATTATTAATTTGATTAAGAAGAAGAAAATAACTAGTATTTTTAGTAGAATTATGAATTCTATTAGACTTAATAATAATTAGATTTTAAAAAGAATTATTAGAATTAAACTAGTTAGACTTATTTTCTTTCTTAAATTAACTAGACTTAGTAGTTATAATATTATTAAAAATCGATAATTCTGCTTTTTATTAAGAATTAAATTAGTCTTTAAGAATATTTATATTTCTAGACTAAATAGTATTATAAACTTAAAAATCTTAAATTAAATAGGTATTATAACTATAGGTAATTATAATACTTTTTATACTTTTAGATTAAGCTTCTTAAAGTATTTATTTTTAACCTTATAATAATAAATACTATTCTATATTTTTATATTACTAATAAAAAATTTCTTCTCATTCTTTAATTTATATAGAGTTTTAAACTTAATAGAAGAATAAGGTGTTCTATTATAAATATAGATAAAAGCTAAAATAGCTAACTTTTAAAAGTATAAAGGTAAATTAGAATTATAAAAAAAGTTTTAGTTTTATTAATCATAATTCTTATAGTTTTCTTAATTAAACTATTAGGCTTATAAGTATAAAATAGTCTTATATTATAAATAATACTATTATTAAGATAAATGATTTTTATTCTATTATTAGAAAACTTAAGGCTACTATTTATATTAATTTCTTTAATTCTCTTATTACTATTATTATTATTAGTTATATTAATAAACTCTTTAAAAGTTAAAGTAACTTCTTTAGAACTTTTATTTCTTAATAATTTTCCCTAGATAAATCTATTATACTTATCTATAAATAAGATAAAATATTTATAGTAATTATAAGTTTCTAGTGAAATAGGTTTATATAAGTCTAAATTAATATAATTAAGATATTTAAACTTTTTAAAAATATTTAAATTTCTATTAACTTTATTAGTAAACTTATTTTCAAGATAAGTTTTATAAATAGGTAGTTTATTACTTTTTAAATACTTATAACTAATATTATTTATTATATTTTTAATTAATTTAATAATATTATTAGTATAGTTTATTCTATTATATTATAGTTCTAAATTATTAATATTAGTAATATTAATATAAAAAACTATTTATTTTAGTTAAATAGGAATTCTAAACTTATAGAAGTTATTAATCTTAGTTCTTATAAGTAAGAATTTATCCTATTTAATATTATATAGTATAGGTTTATTAAAGAAGATAGATAATATTCCTATTAAATTAAATTTAAACTAACTTAATAAATTAATACCTAGTTATAATATATAAGACATATTATATAAGAGATATTTAATATTATTTAAAATACTTTTTAAACTATTTTTTATAATTAAACTAATCTCTTTAGTATTTCCCTATTTAATAAGTAAAAGAGTCTTAGTTTTATTAATTAAAAAATTATAATCCTGAACTATATAAATAGTAGCTCTAATATTAATAAAGAATAAAATAGTTTTAATTTATTTAATAGAACTCTTAATTTACTAAATCTTCTTAGAGATTAAAGTATTTAGAGTCTTTTTAATAAAAGTCTTTTTAAGAGAAAGTTAAATTAGAATTATATTTTCAAACTTAATACTTTCCTCTTTATTTTTTTCTTTTAGTTTCTTTAGTATTAAAATTAAATTATATAAGATCTTTAGTTATATTATTAGAAACCTCTTTAATTATTCTTTTTTAAATTAATGTAAAATTAACTAACTCTAAATTCTTATTTTTTTATTTTTTTTCTTCTTAGAAAACTTAGGAGGATTCTTATTAACTTTAGATTTTATCTAAATAAGAGTTTTTTTAAAATAAAAACTAAAATAATTTTCCTTAATATAGTTAGTTTTTTTATAATAGTTATAGAAAATGCTTTTCTATTTCTTCTAAAATTTCTTAATAATTTTAAGAAAAAACTACTTGATAACCTTATTCTTAAAATTCTTTTTAATTATAAAATTAACTAAAGAAGTCTAGGTCTTCTCTTTAAATTTATCTAATAGATTAGAAAATAAAGAATCTAACTTATAAAAATCCTTATTAAATCTAAAATTCTAAATAACTAAAATAATAAAATCTTTATAATTTTTATCTAAATTATTTAGAATATAAGTAATAATAATTTAATTAAGTAGTTTAACTTTATTATAAGAAAAATCATTAATAAGTTCTTTTATCTTATTTAGATACTTTTCTATAAATTTAAAATTACTAAGAATAATATTAAAAAGCTTTTTATAAGTAAGAAACCTATTAGAAAAACTAGTTAGTTTATAGAGGTTTTTTAAATTACTAAATATATTAAAAGTATTAGTATTATTCTTAATAACTCTTAAAAGACTATTTTTATAATTTAATTATATATAACTAAGAGTTTTATTATACTTATTAGAATTATATCTAGAAATAGGTTTAGTTAAATCTATAAAAATATTTTTATTAATAAGTAAAACTTTTATATAGATAGACTAAATATTATAATTCTAAATCTCTTTTAACTTAGGGATAAAATATAACTTAGAGTTACTTATATTCCTAAATAATGACTTAAGAAAGTAAAATAATTATTTAATAAAGAATTAATCAAAATCCTAAAGTAGAATTAAAATACTTAGGGTCTAACTCTAATAAACTATTATTAATTAAAAGATCAATAATAATATAACTTAACAATTAAATAATAGATTAATACTCTTATAACTAATAGTAATCTAAAATTCAAATCTTATAAGAAACACTTTTTTATAAAAATTAGAAATAACCTAAAGTTCTAATTTATAAAAATCTTAGTAGACTTAAGATTCTAATTTATAAAAGTCTTAATAGACCTAAGAGTTAGTTTATAGAAAGTCTTAATAAACTTAAAGTATAAGAGATTTTTAGCTTCTACTATTTAACTATTTCTTTTATTAGCCTAATAGTGAGCCTACTACCCTAATTAGTATAATTTCTTTATAGATTTATCCAGTATTAAACTAATTAATTAATAAGAAGAATTAATTAATTAGTTAAAATAAATATAAAAAGAATAAACTATAGAGTTTTATAGAAATAGTTAAGAAAGGTTTTATATAAATTAATACGTATAAAAAAGCTTAAAATTCATTAGTATAATCTCTAGTATAACCTAAATAGGTATTAATAAAAATATAGATACTAATATTAATAATAGGTATAAATAGAAATATAATATAAAAAAAAGAGTTAATATAAAACTAGGCTTATAACCTATTAAACTAATAATAAGTAACTAGTAAAATGTTAAGAAGAATTAATAACTCTTAATTATCAAAAAAAAATTATTTAGAATAATATCCAAACATAGTACTAATATTAATATAAATAATAATAATAATAAGAAGTTCTAGTTCTATAGGAAGTAGGGAACTTCGTAGTATTAATATCTAAATAGAATTTATTTTCAAAAAGATTAACCTTACGTTATATAGAGCTTTTAGCTCTATTACGCTCAGGCTACTAAGTAGTCTATTCACTAAATACTCTAATATTATAGTTTAATCAATTTAGAATATAAATAATTAAAATAGTATAACCTTAAGTCTAATAATTAATTTTCTACAATAAATAGAAAATATAGGATTATAAGAGTAATAGTAAATACTCAAGCCTTTATATACCTAAAACGGATTATTAGGATTAATAGAATAATAGCTAAATAGCTAGAACTCTAATATAATCCCCTCTCTATTTAAATAATTAGTAATATACTATTTTAACTTTAAATATTTCAAATATAACTAATTTCAAATCTTATAATATATAAAAATAGCTTACCTTCTCTAGATTTCAACTAAAAACTTTATTTTATAATATACTTTATAACTAGAAAATAATCTACTATAATACTAATATTTAACTTCTATAAAAAGAATATTATAGTAATATTTAAACTACTATTTAAAATATTAATTAAACAAATATTAAAAGTATTATTACTAATAGTATTATAGAAATCATCTCATATAACCCTTATTTTCTATAAAAGTTATACATACTTCAAATCTTATATTATTAATAATGTTAAGAATAAAGATACTCATAAAGTATATAAGAAATTAAGATTTATAATTTCAGGTTTTAGAAATAATAACAAGTTTAAAATACTAATATAATTACTAATAATCTAATAAAATAGCTAATAGTTAATTTTAACTATAATTCTAACTTTCTTCTACTATATTAATATAATAATATAACTATATAATATTATATAAATTTATATCTGAATGGAAATAAGGCTTATAAAATATATTATAACCAAACTACTCTTATACCTCAAAGATTAATACTCCTTAAGCTTTATTATAATTATTATTAAACTACTATATAACCTTATTAAAACTAATACTTATTAATAAGCAACGTATTCTAGATATTATAAGAAATAGTTATAAATAGAAATATTAATATATAACTTATATCTCTTTATCTTAAATCTTAAAAATAATATTTTTAATTTTATAAATATACAAACTAATAATACCTTTAGCTTCTTAAATACTATTTTCTCATATTATAAAGATAAGGAGCTTTAAAAAACCTTATTTAAAACTAAACTTAAAATAATTTTCTTAAAAGTAGTACTATTAGTATTTAATAGAAATATCTTATTACTTAATAGTAATACCTTCTACTTTTATTAAAAGTACTAAAAATAAAAACTTACCCTTATTGATATATATATAATATTTAAAATACTTTAAAAAGCATACATTGAATAACATATATATATAAGGTATATTTTACTTTAATATACTAACTTGAAATATTATTTAACCTTTCTTATGTAATATAAAAATAATAACCCTTAGGTAATAATACTACTATACTTAATAAACACTTTAAGTAGTAAGTTAAATACTTTAATTATAACTTCAACTTTATACTACTTAACCTCTCAAAAATATACTTTTATAGTTGTATTAATAACGTATTTACTAATAATACAAACTTCTTACTTTAATTGAAATTCGTAATAATCCTAAGCTAAAAGACTACTACTAATAATAACTAGTTTAATCTTTATAGTAATTTTATATACTACTCCTCTATAAAAAATAAAAGAATTACTAGGAATATACTTATTTTAGAGATTTATATTATAATAACTGATATAAACTTTATTTATATTATAACTATCTTACTTAAAAAGATCCTTTAGTATTAAAAACTCCTTTAGATTTTAACTATTATATATACTAACTTATACTTACTCTATAAATACTTTATAAAGCTCAGTACTACTAAAAAGAATACTTCATAATTAATATTATAGCATTAAAATAGTTATATAAATACTATAAATTTCACAAGGTATAGTAGAGTAATAGAAATAGTAATATTACTAATACTCTTATAAAGAATATACTAAACTATATTTTTAAGAGATTTATTAATTTAAACTATATAATTATTTAAATAGAAGGATAAATAATTAAAATAGAATAGATAAATAAGTATTTGAATATTATTAGAATAAAAAAGTATAAATTACTAAGAATACTATTTTTTATATAAATAGATAAATATTAAGATATATAGTAAAAAGAAAAATTATTAGTATTAGTCATATTATACTATAAGGTATATAGTAACTATATATATTACTAAATATATAGTAGTATACTCTCTATACTTTATTAGTAATAAGTACTAAGTATCTAATACTAATTATAACTAATTATATAGTAATTAATAAGTAATTATTATACTATAGATCTAAAGTTTTATATAATGTTTTATACTATATAATATAGGAATAATAATAACGAATAACTAGAATACTACTTTATACCTATATAGTAAGATTACATATAGTATATATTACCCTCTAGATAAACTAATAACTATACTACCTATTAACCCTATACGGAAGTCTTGTCAGATTGAGAGAGATATACTTTAGGTATATACCTTGTAGAATTATATTAATATATTCCTATTAGGTATCTAGTACTTCTATAGCCTCCTAAGTAATTTTAGATTTAATAATAATAAAACGATTAATTTAATAATTAAGAGTTTTATATATATTATAAAAAGAACTATTTATATTAGAAACTTCTCAAGGTTTTAAAGAGAAATATTTACTTCTTCTAGAAAGAGTATTTTAAATACCCTAAAGGATTAAGTCTTCTAGATTAATTAAATTAAGTCTTTAGATTAATTTTATAACTTCTAGGATTTTATGAACTTTCTATCTTATAATAAAACTCTCTTAGGAAGATCTGGTAAAATATATAAGAAATCTACTATTAAACAAAAGATGTTTAAGATTTCTAACTACTTAATAAGAACCTAATAGTTATTATAAGTTTTATCTTAATTTTAAATTATAACTCTTAAGGTTAAAGAAGATATTAGGATTATTCTTACTAAGGGAAATACTACTTTATAAGTTATAGCTTTTAAATACTTCTTAACTATTGATATAGCTTTTTATAAGAAAAGATAAATTAAAAATATGTTTTAAATAAAAATATATTATAAGAAAATAAAAGAAATATAAATAGTAAAGGAATATATTAGAAGTATATTTCTCTAGATTTCTTTCAATATTCTTATAGAATAATAAGAGGTTTTAATATCTAGTAATTTAAATTTAAAAGTTATATAAATTATAGTAAGATAGAGAGGAAAATAGAAGTAATTATAGAATATTAAGTAATATTTATAGAATTTATTAGGAAGAAACTAAAACTTAAAAGTAATATAGAAGCCTAAGTCTCTTAATAAGAAGAAATTATTCATAAGTATTTTAATATTAAAATTCTGAATACTTATAAGCTTACTATTTGGTTTATAGAATATATTATAATCTTTCTAAGTATTTAAACTAAGTCTTAGATTTTTTTATATTAAGTTATAATCTTTTGTAAGGTTTGAGATAATAATCTAATAGTTATTTAAGTTATTAACTAGATTTACTTTTTTATTTTAAATTAGAAGATTATTTTAGTAAAAGTTAGACTAATAAAAGGGGTATTTAGCTCTATAGATATTTAGATTAATAATAGAGAAGTAATGGAGAAATCTCTTCTTTTTATAAAAAGTTAAAGTTAAAATAGAATTTAGAGGGGGAGAAGTATTCCTAATTAATATAATATTAGTAAATATTATAAATGAGATTTAAATAATAATAAAAGATATAATTCAAATAGAAGTACTAATTATAAGATTTATTAGATAAAATACCTTTTCTTAAAATGCTTTTATATTAATAAAGAGATTTAATATTATATCTAGAAACTTAACTAAGGAATCTAAAATATTTGAAATAGAAAGATAAAATTTAATAAAAACTTTATAAGATATATAAAGAGAATTATAGACTTAGTTTTAACTTCTTAACTATATAGATAATCTTAAAGTATAATAAATGTAGTTTTAATAGCTTTAGATAAACCCTATACTCTTATAAGTTTTATAGTTTTAGACTTAGGATTAATAATATATATTTTTAATAATATAAAGTAGTTTTAAATCCTTATAGGGTTTTCTATAGGTAATTACTTCTAGGCTAGAATTTAGAAGATTCCTATTAAAAAGTATAATATAATAGTAATTACTATTTAAGGTTTTTATAGGTTTATAAAGCTGCGGCTTTATAATATAGTATTTTACTTTAACTTTATAAATAACTTAATCTTATTTAGGAAGTTTTATAAAAGAACTTAATAATAAGATTAAAGCCTAAGAAATAACTATATATAGAAAGTAGATAGGATTTATTTTTATTTTCTTAAAATTATAAATAGATAATATATATTTAAATATAACTCTTTAGAAGAAGTTACTTTTAGAATATCTATAGTTATAGAATTTCTATTTTAAAATAAACCTCTAGAGTCCTATTAGTAATATAAATATATTATTTCTATATAAAAACACCTCATAACTAGATTTTAAGAATTTTAGTATATAAAGTTAGAATATTTAAATCTTAAAGTAATTAACTACTTATTAATATCTATTAGGGAAATAAGATTAAAATCCTAGTTTTATATAGTTTTAATTATAAATGATAATATATATATAAGAGGGAAGATATATAGAGTAATATATAGAACTCTAAAAAAGTAGTATAATATATTAATCTAAAGGAGAAAATTACTATTAATTTTGATAACTTTAATAAAAGCTATAAAAGCTATATATTAATAGTAATTGTTATAAATTAAGCGACTAGTTTAGTATAAGACTTCTATTTTTACTTAAGAAGAATAGAAAAAGTTTTAAAAGTAATTAGAGAATTCTTTAACTTTTTTAAAATAATATATAAGATTATAGTTAAAGAGATTGAGGTAAATAATAAGATCTAGAAGTATAGAGTAATCTAAGTAGAGATTTATAAGAAGAGTATTAAGTTCGGATTTTCTATACTAAATACTTAAATATAAAATAGAAGAATAGAAAGAATAATAATAATAATTAAGAAGTATATAAGATCTATAACTATTAAGATATCTTTACCTTATAATCTATAGCTTAAAGTCTTCAAAATAGCTATATATATATATAATTATATTTCTTTAGTTTTATAAAACTAGAAGATATTATATAAATAATTCTATTAATATTTCTAGAAAAATAAGAGTACTTATATATTAACTCTAGATGTTTCTTATTTAAGAGTATATAAATACTATACCTATATAATAATTTATAAAGTTTAATTAAAATAAACTTAATATCAAAAATTCATATTAAAAGTTCTATTAGGATTCTTAATAAGCTATACTTTAAGTAATTCTTTTAAGATTTAGAACTCTTTTTAAAAAGAGGTTTTTACAACTCAAGATATAATCTTTAATAAAAAGGAGTTTTTTAATAGTAACTTTAAAGAATTTATATATAAGATATTATAAATAAATTTTAAAGAGATTAAGAAGAGGATTATTAAGTTTATAGAATAATTAATAGGTATATTTATAAAATAAGATATTAATATAAAAGTAGATAAAGTTATTAAGTAATCCTTAATTAAGCTAAATATTAAGTAAATAAGTATTTAAAATTCTAAAGAGAAATCTATATATTTTAAAGTAAGATTGAAACTTTAGTTTATTCTTCTTCCCTCTTTAAAACCTATAAGCTTTATAGTAGCTTTTAAAGAAGTATTAAAGAAGGAATATAAAAAAAGGAAGGTAGCTATACACTTTACTTATAATAAAATTTACCTTATAAATATTATTTAAAATAGTTGTTTTAGTAAGATATAAAATATATAGAAATTTTAGAGTTAAACTAAAATTAGTTATTTCTTTAAGTAGATATTTAAAGTCTAGTTAGCTTAAAGGTTCTATCAAGATAGATAATTTAAGGTAAATAATAGTAAGACTATTAATATATAAAATAAATAAAGAGAAATATAAATAGTATCTTAGTTATTTAGTTAGTTACTTATTATTCTTAAGTAATTTAAAAAAGTTAGAATAAGGTTAAAAAGAACTTTATATATTTTTAAAAGAATCCTAACTATTATAATATAATATAAAATCCTTAAGGTTTCAAAATATATATTAATAAGAATTACTTCCCCTCCTAATATCTTACTAATAACTTATAAACTAAGAAAAACATTTAAACTATATAAAGAAAAAAAATATAAGCTCTTAGGATATTTATTTATTAATTTAGAAGTTTTAAGAAGTTAAAGAAATATATTTAAGAAGCTACTAGATCTTATAATCATAAATTAAGATTAATAAACTAATTATAAAAAACTAAATAGTCATTAAGTACTACTAGGTCTATACTTATAAACTTAATAAGTATAAGTAGTTACTAAAGTTAAATATTTACCTAATTATAAGAAGAGACTAATAATCTAAGAATAAATATAATACTTATATAATAGTATTTATAGGAATATTATTTAGAGTATTTATAATAATTACTATATATTTCAACCTTAAGTTCTTATAGTATAATATAACAAATACTTTTATTTATATTAAATTTAATGAAAAGATCTATATATAAATATTCCTAAGATATAAGATACTAAATAGGATTCTAAAGCTTTTAAAAGTATTTTATAGTTTTTAATACTTTTCTATATTATAATAGTAATATCTTAAGAAATATCTTAGGGATTTATAGTTTTCTTATATTTCTCATGAAAACTATTATTAATATAAAGATTAAGTCTTTTTCTTCTTTTATATTAATAACTATATTTTAATCTGTTTAAGAATATATAAAAGTTTTATAAAAGAAACTATATAAGATTTCTAATTATAATACTATCTTAAGGGAAGAAAGGACTTATGGTAGTTTTTTAGTATTAAAGTCTTATATAATTAAGAGGTTTAAAAGTTTTAACTCTTATAAACTATATATATAAAAAGGACTTCTAAACTGCTATTAGAAGGATATTAATTTAAAGTAAGAAATAAATCTCTTATAGTATATTTAGAATTCTTTTTATATAAAGAAGAAGTTTTATATTATAAAATACATTTTTATTAGAAAAGGGTAAGTATAATATTATATATAGTAGTTATAATAAGGTTTAATATAATATTTATAAATAGTTAGTTAGTTTATTTTAATTAAAGCTTTAGTTTTTAGTATTAAGAAGTAGTAAATTAAGTATTTAACTATATCTATAAAACTTAATATTTATATTTTCAATATAATATAAAACTAAGAAGTTTAAAGGATATCCTAATAGTTCCTTTAGATATAAGTTTTAGAAATAATATGTAAAATTCAAATAATTCTTAAAGTTTCATAATAAAACTATTTAGAAGAAATATTATTTATAAAGCTATAAAATAATTTATAGTTATAATATTAATTATAAAAGCTAAACTACTTTTTTTTCTTTAGTAGTAAAAGAAGTACTATTTATAAATTAGCTACTAGTCTTTTTATAACTCTAGTTATTAATAAGAAGTTCAAAGAAATAAGATTCCCTATTAATAAGAACTAACTAGTAATAATTAAGATCTAATATAATAACTTCTAGATAGTAAGTCTAGTCTTTAAGGAGTTTATAAAGCTTTAAATTTATTTAAAATATATAGATATTTATAATTATTAGTTTTATTAAGAGATTTCTAAAAAGAAACTATTAGTTATTTATATTCTTTTAGTATAACTAGTAGTAGATAGTCTAATTAAAATTCTATTAATATAATTATTTAAGAAGTTTTAAAACTAATTAGGCTTAAGTTATAAATAAGACTTCTTTAAAAGAAATTATATAAGTAATTTTAAGAAAGGTAAGGAAGTATAGTTAAAGTTCTCTTAAGTAGAATTAGTATAAAATATAGATAAATAATAAACTATATAAGATTACTATTAAACTTAAGAATATAAGAAAGTAAAGTATTTCTTAAGTTAAAACTAAAATTCATAACTAAAAAAGTATCTAAAAGTATGAAATCTATAAACTAAAATTAGTCTTCTAGAATTAAAATTCAAAATAATAAATTAAACTACTATATTATTATTCTAAAAAACTATTATGATAAGTAACCTACTTATAAGTATTATAAAGTAACTTAAAGAGGGTATTAGGAGTATAGCTATTTGGGTAGAATAAGAGGTAAATATTAAGAAAATAATATAAATTAGTAATTAAACTTTCACCTAGAAAGAGAAAACTAATACTACTAGTACTACTTATAAAAGAATTATCTAAAGAAACTATAGTAATAATAAGAATTATAAGAATTATAAAGACTATAGATAGAACGTAAAGAGTAAATATAAGAATTAAATAACTTTTAGTATAATTAGTATAAATAGTAATAATAATATTATAAAACTTCTAATATTTAATAGAGATTATTTAGAAATATATAAGTTAGGAAAACTAATTAGAGAGTTATATAGGAAATACTTATTATAAGTTTATTATTTTTATTATTTTAAATAGTAAGGAATTTAGTATAGAAGTGAATAGTCTTCTCTATACTAAGATTATAAACATTACTAATTAAATAGTATTTATAGTAGTAATAGGGACTTTAGTACTAAATCCTAAAAGTATTATAATTCTTAATAAGAGAAAACGAATAATTAAAATAGGAATTATAAAACTCTTCTTTATCTTCTTTATTTATATATTTATACTTATAATTAGATAAAATTAGAATTACTTTAATAGTTTTAAGTATAGGGGACTTAGTATTTTTAATTATAAGAGAGTTTTTAATAGTAGTAAGTTTCTTCTACTTTTTAAAAATAAGAATAAATAACTTAAAGGTAAATATGAAATACTTTATAATTCTCTTAGAATAATAAGGAGTCTTATGTTTAAAATCCTTGTTATTAATTATACTTTTAATATTTTAATTAGCAGCTTTACTATTAATTATTATATAGCTAATTATTATATTAATAGTAAATAAAATAGCACTTTTAATTACCTCTTATATAAACTTAGAATTATCAGGAGATATACTAAGAATAATAGGTTTTTTTTAAGAGAATCTTTAGGTATAAGAGAAAATATCTGAAGATTTCTATATAAATTAGTAATATAATAATAAAAAGAATTTATTTTAAAAGTTTATATATTATTTAATAAAGGTTTATAGCTAAGAAGAGAAGAAGTAAAGTATATAGCTTTATAATAAGACTAATAACTTATATTAAAACTTAAGAACTTTTAGCTAATAAGATAATAAGTACTAAAAATAAGATTAATATTATTTAACTAATTATAGTATTTTTTTATATAACTACTAATTATTATTTAAGAATTTAAAAAAAAGGATTTAAAAGTTATATAACTTTCTTAAAAGATTTATAGATAAAAAGATTTATTTGTATTTCTATTTATAAAGTCTATATAGGTAGGGAGAAGTTTGAGAAATCTCTCCCTAAGGGGGTATATTAGATTAAGAGAGATATACTTTAGGTATATACTTTATAGAATTATGTTAATATGTTTCTATTAAATATTTAGTATTTCTGTAGCCTCCTAAGTGATTTTAGAGTTAATAATAATAATATTATTAATTCGACAAGTCTTGCCTTACTTTAGCTCTTCTCCTACTTAGATGGTTAGTTGTAAGCCTAGGCTTTTCCTTGATATATATTTTATATATAGAGTTATCAGTAGTCTGTCTATAGATAGCAATAGTATAATAGTAGTCGGGATACATATAGATAAAAGTAGTTAGCCATCAGCCGTCTTTCTCAAAAGCATGAGGATAATATTAATTTATAGTTATAACATACGCGTTAGCTAATTTGCAGCTATACTTACTAGCTTGAGCCTGTGGGTACATCTATATATGCATGTGAGTACGTGCTGCTACGCTAGCTGGCTGATATGTCCTGCTGGTTGTCAAGTAGAGCCTATATAGCTTCTTTACAGGAAATAATCGCAGCTTCTAGCCTTCTAATTAGCTAATATCAAACTAACTCCTATTAGCTATTAGCTACTAAGATTAACTATAACTAGTTAATAGTTAAATACTACTTATATGTCAGCTAAATACTAAGCTTCGCTTTCCTTCCTCTAGTACTTATACTAGAGTCAAGCTAGTAGCTTGTTAATAATTACTTACTATATCTATAACTTTAAATTCTTCGTTACTTTGCTCTATATAGCTACTTATAATACCCCCTTTATGAGAAGTAATATACTATAAGGATCTGTATGTATATCTCCACGAGGATCTATATATATATCTCTATTAGGAATAACGCATTTAAGAGGTAGAATTTGTACTAGCTAAACCTCAAGTACTAGTACTATCTCTACAAGCCTTATCCTATTATAATTACTTAAGATAAAACCTTATATAATATAAATAGTTATATCTAGCTATATATAATATATACTAGATTTTACTTCCTAATTATATATAATAATTAAGAGTCTTATAATACTAAAAAGCTATTGAACTAAAAATATATATGATAATAATTTAATATATTTGAAATATTTAAATATCTATTAAAATATCTTTCTTTAAATTCTTAAGAAACCTAATTAGTAGTTTATTTAATATAGTATTCTTTAAATAAAGATTAAATCTTTTAATTTATAAGGTTATTTTAATTCTAAAAGAACTACTTACTAAAATTCCTTTTTAAGGTTTATATTAGTTGTGCTATACTATTGGGTATATAGTAACTATACGCGTTACTATATATGTAGTAGTATACTTTCTACACCTTACTAGTAATAAATACTAAGTACCTAGTACTAGCTATAATTAATTATATAGTAATTAGTAAGTAATGACTATACTATAGATCTAGAGTTTTATAACACTTTATATTATATAATATAGGAATAATAATAATAAATAACCAGAATACTATTTTATATCTATATAGTAAGATTATATATAATATATATTACCTTCTAGATAAACTAATACTAAGTAATAGTTAACCTTTCTATTATACTATAATACTATAGATTAATAAGACCTATTATAATAGAAGAAGCAGCTATGAAAAACTATACTTAAAATATATATAAAATAAAAGATCATAACAATAACTATTTAAATACTTTGGATTTTCCCTATTTTAAGATTCTAGCTAGGAAATTCTAAATTATATATTAATACTTTAAGGAGGCTTTTATAAGATTTCAATAGTAATATTATATTAAAGTTCTTATTCTCATTCAACTAAGATATTTCTTATAGTATTCTTTAAAGAATTTAATTATATATTTTTAATTATTACTTATTAGAATATATTTAGTAAATATACTAAACCTTATTAAGCCTTATTAGACTTTTATAATACTAGAGATTTATAATATTTCTAGCCTTAACCCTTTAAGAAACCTATATAGTTTTTTGAAAACTTTCTTAATACCCCTCTCGCCTTTATAATAATATTTAAATTACTAACTTCTAAAGAAGTACTTATTCTAAGTATTTTTTTTTAATTATTATAATAATATTAAATAGTATCTTCATACTTATAAAAATCTACTAATACTTAGATCTTATATTATTTAAATAGATTAAGAATATTAATTATAAGAATATTAGAAATAAAGATATTTTTGTGTTTTAACCTACTTAATATACTAAATAATACTCTATAACTATTTAAAACTATATAACTATAAGCTTTTTTAGATATTTAAAGATAATTTTAAAAACTAATTTTCTATAACTTTATAATTTATAAAGATCTAAATTACTTAATATACTTAAAACTATCTCCTTTTCTATAATATTGAAATTAATATAAATAATAAAAGGATCTTTAGTATTTTATACTAAATTACTTAATAAGATTTATTTATCCCTTAAATATTTAAATAAATCATGAAAATTAATAAATACTATAATAACTTTAAATAAAACCTTAAGAAATTCCTAGAGTAATTTAAAGACTTTAGAGAAAAAGAATAAGAGAATATAATACTTCTCTATAAAGCTAAACCTAAAGTTTAATAGATTAAACTTATTCTAGCTTTCTTATAAGAAGTAGAAGAAGAATAATAATAATATAACTAATTAGCCTTCTTATCCTTAGTATTAATATTATACTTCCTATTTTTTTTATTAACTATATCAATACATAGTTTTATTAATATAAAGCTTCTTTATATATAAGAGGTAAACTATAAGTATAATAATTTATAATTATTAAGGTAACTTAAATACCCCTTATATACTATTTCTATTATTCTTTTTAAATATATTTTAATTAAATATACTCTAGGCTTTATAAAGCTATATAATAAGAATATAAAATATAATAGAAGTCTATATAATATATTTAAGACTAAGATTTATATCCTTTATAATTATTACTTT
>AMCV02000010.1:827229-848506 GCA_000350065.2 Colletotrichum orbiculare MAFF 240422
TTGAAATATACTATTATGTTTATTATTTCCCTTTATTCTTAGGATAAAAATAAATTATAATTAGGATATTATATTTTTATTATTAGTAAAACATCTATAAATAAAAATATAAAGCTTTATCTCCTTAATATTAATAAAGATAAATTTTAAGCCTTATTTTAAGTTGTTTATTTACTATATAAACTACTTATTAAATCTCTTAATATCTTCTTCTATTAAGGTTTAGTATTAAGTTATAAAAGAGAAGTTAAAATATACCTCTAGTTAATATATAAAAGCTATATATATTTTTTATGTTTATTGTTTAATATATATTAATTTTATTCTATTAGAAGTATAATTAATAAATTTAATCCTCTTACTTTAATTTCTTTAAATAAGAGTTATATTACTATTATTTCTAAAGATTATTATATTTCTATTAAAAGTAAAAGACGTATTATTTTTAAATATTAATTTTAGTTTTATTATAAATCCTACTTATTAGAACTCTTTTTCTTTGTTTGAATTTCAATAAGTAGAAGTTCAAAGTATTATCTATTTACACATTTATAATACTAAAGTATAAGTTGTTTATTCTAGAAATTATAAAATATAAATTATATAATAAAGTTTCTATTTCTAGTCTCTCTTTATAGTAATTAGAATATGTTATATTTTGATATATATTTAATTCTATAAAGCTATATAATAACTAGATAATAATAATAATTATACCCTTTAGGTATACTTATTATTAGTTAGTAAGTAGTTTTATTAAGATAAAGTAATTTAGTAGTATTTCTATTTATATATATACTCAAGTAATATTATAGAAATAGATTTCTATAAAAGTATTAGAATATAGTATTACTAATAGTATTAATATGAAATAATAGCTAACTTATTATATTATTAGTAACTATATAAAGATATTAANNTCTTCTTCTAATTATTAAGTTTCTTAATAACTAATTATAACTTCTTATATAATATATTATTGGTATTCTTAACTTTATTAATAAATCTAAAACCAAAAATCCTTATTTATTTATATTTCTAAAAATTAAAATATCTAAAATATAGTACTCTTTTGTTTAAGAAAATCTCCTATTCTGTAGTATATATTCTTTTAAAAAGTTTACTTAGTATCATAATAAAGCTATATTAGTAGAAATTATTAATCTTAACTAGTACTTCTACTTCTTCTATTATAAAATAGATATTATAGTATATAGTATCAGAGAAACTAGCTTCTATAATAAAGATATTATTTTTATATAGTTATCCTTATTACCTTAGCCTCTCCTTAAATATTATTACTATAATTATCTCTTAAAATCAAACCTCTATTATTATAAGAATTCTTATTATTACTTTTTTAATTTAAAATTAGTAATATAGTTTAATTATTATTATTTAAAGAACACTAAGCTTGTTTCACAAGATATATCTCCCTATTAATCAAAATAAATCTAACAGGTTTAATCTAACGTTAGTATTCCTAATAGATATATATATCTAATTATAATAAGAGTTAATAAATAGATATTATTATAGTTATATTAATAGTCTTTAATCTATTTAAAGTTATATACTTCTTAAGAACTCTTTAAAAGAAGTTATTATCAAATTAATCGTATTATTATTTTTGAATCAAAAATCGCTTAGGAAGCTATAGAAGTACTAGATACCTAATAGGAACGTATTAATATAATTCTATAAGATATATACCTAAAGTATATCTCTCTCTATTTAATACGCCTCCTTAGAGAAAGATCTCTAGAGCTTCTTTCTATTTATATAAGTTTTATAAATAGATTTAAAAATAGATCTTTTTATCTATAAATCTTTTGAGAAGGTTGTATAATTTCTGAACCTTCCTTTTTAGTTTTTTAAATAATAATTAGTAGTTATATAAAGAAGTATTATAATTAGCTAAATAATACTAACTTTATTTTTAGTACTTATTATTTTATTAGCTAAGAGTTCTTAAGTTTTAGTATAAGTTATTAGTTTTATTATATAGCTATATTTCTTACTTCTTCTCTTTTTAATTATAAATTTTTATTAAATAGTATATGAATTTTCATTAAAATAAATTCTTTTTACTATTATATTATTAATTTATATAGAGATCTTAAGATATTTTCTCTTATTCTTAAAAATTCTCTTAAAGAAGTTCTTACTACTTCTAGTATATTTCTTAATAATTCCAAGTTTATATAAGAAATAATTAAGGATATTATTTCGTCTACTATTAATATAGTAATTAGCTATATAGTAATTAGTAGTAAGGTGACTAATTAAAATATTAAGGATATAATTAATAATAAGAATTTTAAGGAGACTCCTTATTATTTTAAGAGAACTATAAAGTATTCTATATTTACCTTTAAATTATCTATTCTTATTTCTTAGAAATAGAAGAGACCTATTACTACTAAAAGCTTTCCTATAGCTAAAGTTACTAAGACTCCTATACTTAAAACTACTCCTATACTTAAAACTACTAAAGTAATTCTGATTTTATCTAATTATAAGTATAAATATATAAGTAAGGAAAATAAAGAAGAGTTTTATAATTTTTATCTTAATTATTTATTTTTTCTTATCAAGAGTTATAGTATTTTTAGGATCTATTATTAAGGTTCCTATTATTATTATAAGTACTATTTAATTAGTAGTACTTATAAGTTAGGTATAGAGATAACTATTTATCTTTATATTAAGTTCCTTACTATCCGTAATAATAAAAATATTAAGTTTATAATAAGTATCTCCTATATAGTTTTCTAATTAGTTTTCTTAATTTATATATTTCTAGATAGTTTCTATTAAATATTAGGAGTTTTATAATATTATTACTACTATTCATACTAATTATATTAAAAGTTACTTAATTCTTATACTTACTCCCTATATTTTATTTATAGTTCTTATAGTTCTTATAGTTCCTATTATTACTATAGTTTTTTTAAGTAATCTTTTTATAAATAGTATTAATAGTATTAGCTTTCTCCTTCTAGGTAAAAGTTTAATTACTAATTTATATTATTTTCTCAACTTTTACTTCTTACTCTATTTAAGTAGCTATATTTCTAATGCTTTTTTTAAGTTACTTCTTAATACTTATAAATAGGTTACTTGTTATAATAATCCTTTAGAATAATAATATAGTAGTTTAATTTATTATTTTGGGTTTTAGCTCTAGAGGATTAGTTTTAATTCATAGGTTTTATACTTTTAGATACTTTTTTACTTATAGGTTTTAGTTTTAAATTAAGGAATACTTTACTTTTTTATACTTTTAGGCTTAATAGTAATCTTATATAGTTTATTACTTATCTATTCTTTATACTAACTCTATTTAGGAGAATTTTAGTTATACTTCCTTATCCTTCTTAAAGTTACTTATATAATTTCTTTTAAAGAAGTCTTATTTATAACTTAGGTCTAATTACTTTTAAAACTTCTTAAATAGTTATATTAATAGAGTTTTAATTAAACTATTTATTATTAATTATATTAAGGGAGTATAGGTAATTAATAGTCTTTTTTTAGAGATCTTTTAGTAGAACTAGTAGTTATAAATATCTATATATTTTAAATAAATTTAAAGTTTTATAAACTCCTTAGAGACTAAACTTACTATCTAGAAGTTATTATATTAGATTTTAATTATTACTAGTTAATTCTTATTAATAAGGAAATTTATTTTTTTTAAGCTTCCTATTAGTAACTAGAATTATAATAAAACTAATAGGTAACTTATAAATAGTATTTTTTTTATTACTAAAAAGAGAGAAAGTAGCTCGGTTTCTATAGTTAATATTATAACTATAGATTACTTTATAGTTTTCTAAATAATACTCCTTCTAAATAACTTTATTATAAAACCTTAAAAAAAATTTAATCCTATATATTATCTCTAAAACTTATATTTAAAAAGACTATTAAGGTATCTTCTAAGCTTCTTAGCTTTATACTATACTTAAGGTATAAATATTAAGTCTTATAAATATAGTTAAGTATTTAGTTTACTACTTCTTAATATTAAAAGCTAAGGTTTGAATTAAAATAAATTAACTAATTAGTAGTAAATATTATATTAAGTCTTATTATAACTACTATATATAGTATTATACTTATTTTCTTTTAGTAGAAGTTTATTTTATAATATAGAGCTTTTCTTTTATATAAGAAGAATTCTAAATATACTATAAGAGATTTATCTTTCATTTTAGGTTAGTATCTTTCTAATAAGAATTTATAAGTCTTTTCTATATATATAGCTTATAAGAGCTATAGCTTTCAAGCTTCTTAATTATATAAAACCTTAATAGTAAAGAATTACTATAAGTCTTCTTCTCTTTTAAAATAGTATTATAACTAGAAGTTTTATATAACTTCTCTTATGAAACTTTCTTATATTTCTAAGAAGGTTAAAACATAATTATTGATATAAAAGAAGAAAAGAATCTAGTTTTTATATTAATAATAATCCTCCCTAGAGATATAAGAGAATTATAAATCCTTGGAGTTTTTCTCAAGATATTACTATTATAGTATAGGGGATTGCTAAAAGCTATAAAGTATTTTTAGGAGCTTTAGAACCCTATTTAGTATTTTATATCGTAGGGGTATTTATATATATATTTCTTTATTAGTCTTAGTGTAAATAAAAGTATTTACTATATTATATTATAGGAACTTAAGGTTGAAATGTGTAGTAGTTACTATAAGTATTCTAAATAATATTCCTATAAGTATTACTATATAGGTATTACATTTGTCTTTAGGTTGCTAGTTTCTTCTTATAACTAAGTAAGCTTTTAACTTTAGTAACTATTTATACTTATTAAGTTTATAAGTATAGACCTAGTAATACCTAAAAATTATTTAGTTTTTTATAGTTAATTTATCAACTTTAATTTATAATTATAAGATCTAGTAGTTTTTTAGGTATATTTCCTTAGTTTCTTAAAACCCCTAAATTAATAAGTAAATATCCTAGGGGTTTATATCTTTCTTCTTTATATAGTTTAGATATTCTCTTTAGCTTATAAATTACTAATAAGATATTAAGAAGGGAGGTAATTCTTACTAATATATACTTTTAAAACTTGAGGATTTTATATTATATTATAGTAGCTAGGATCTTCCTAAAGGTATATAAAGCTCCTTTTAGCTTTATTTTAAGTTTTTCAAATTACTTAAGAGTAATAGGTGACTAATTAAGTAATTAGGATACTACTTATATTTCTTGTTACTTATTTTATATATTAGTAGTCTTATTACTACTTACTTTAAATTATTTATTTTAATAAAACTCTTAAGCTAATTAAGCTTTAAGTATTTACTTAAAGAGGTAACTAGTTTTATATAAGTTCTAAGATTTCTATATATTTTATATCCTGCTAAGAAAGCTATTTTAAAAGATATTTATAAGGTAAATCTTATTATAAGTAAGGTTTATAGCTACCCCTTTTTTTATATTCCTTCTTTAATATTTCTTTAAAAGCTACTATAAAACTTATAAATTCTAGAAAAAAAAGAAGAATAAACTAAAATTTAAATCTTACTTTAGAATAAGTAGGTTTTTCTTTAAAATTTTAAATACTTATTTATTTAATGCTTAGTTTAATTAAGAATTATTTAGTAATTTTATCTATTTCTCTATTAGTATCTTACCTTATAGGTATACTTTTTAATTATTCTATAAGCTTAGTAATCTTTTTTTAGATCTCCTTAAGGTTTATTTATAATATTTTATATATAAACTTTTTAAAATTACTATTAAAGAACTCTTTCTTATTAAATATTATATTTTAAATTATAAAAACCTTTTTTTAAAAAAGGTTCTAGATTTTAAAGGAGTTATTTGAAGTATAGCTTACTAGGAATCTTAGTAAGACTCTTAGTATAAGCTTTTAGTATTAGTTCTATTTTAACTAAGTTTTATAAGTTATTATATAGGTTTAGTATCTATATATTTTTAAGTAAGAAAAGTCTAGAGTTAATATATAGGTATTCTTATCTTTCTAGAAATATTAATAGAACTATTTATATAATATTTTCTAATTTTATAAAACTAAAGGAGTATAATTATATATATATATAATTGTTTTAAAGACTTCTAATTATAAATTATAAGGTAGAAATATTCTAATAGCTATAGATTTTATATATTCCTTAATTACTACTACTATTTTTTCTATTTTCCTATTTTATATTTAGGTATTTAATATAGAAAGTTTCAATTTAATATTTTTCTTATAGATCTCTATTTCGATTACCCTATACTTCTAGATCTTGTTATCTACTTTAATTTTTTTAACTATAATTTTATATATTATTTTTAGGAAGTTAAGAAGCTTTCTAATAACTTTTAAGACTTTTTTTATTCTTCTTAAATAAAGATAAAAGTCTTATATTAAGCTAGTCGCTTGATTTATAAAGATTACTATTAATATATAGTTTTTATAGTTCTTATTAAAGTTGTAAAAGTTAATAGTAATTTTTTCTTCTAGGTTAACGTATTATACTGCTTCTTTTAGAAGTCTATATATTATTCTATATATCTTTCCTTTTATATATATATATTATAGTTTATAGTTAAGACTATATAAGACTAGGATTTTAGTCTTATTTTTTTAATAGAAGATAATAAGTAGTTTATTATTTTAAGGTTTAGGTATCTTAGTTTTATGTATTAAAGCTTTTAAGATTTAGCTATAGGGTGTTTTTATATAGAAGTAATATACTTATATTACTAATAAGGCTCTAGAGGTTTGTTTTAAAGTAGAGGCTTTATAATTCTAGATATTTTAAAAGTAGTTTTTTGAAGAGGGTTATATTTAAGTATATGTTATCTATTTATAATCTTGAGAGAGTAGAAATAAATCCTGTCTACTTTCTATATATAGTTATTTCTTAGGTTCTGATCTTATTATAGATGTTTCTTATAAAGTTTCCTAAGTAAGATTAAATTACTTATAAAGCTAGGATATAATATTATATTATAAAGCTATAGCTTTATAGGCCTATAGGGGCTTTAAATAGTAATTATTATAATATTATACTTTTTAATAGGAATCTTCTAAATTCTAGCTTAGAAGTAGTTACTTATAGAAGATTTTGTAAGAATTTGAAACTACTTTATATTATTAAATATATATATTATTAATCCTAAGTTTAGGATTATAGAATTTATAAAGGTATAAGGTTTATTTAAAACTATTAAAGTAGTATTTATTATATTACATAACTATCTATATAATTATAAAGTTGAGGTTAAATTTATAATCTTCTTTATATATTTTGTGAAGCTTTTATTAAATTCTATCTTCCTATTTAAAATATTTTAGATTTTTTAATTAGGTTTTTAGGTATAATATTAGATTTCTTTATTAATATAGAAGTATTTTGAGAGAAAGTATTTTATTTAGTAAATCTTATAGCTAGTGTTTTTATTTAACTTATATCTCTTATTATTATCTAAGTCTTATTTGTAATACTTATTAGTATATTAGCTAGGAGTATCTCTCCCCCTCTAGGCTTAACTTTAATTTTAACCTTTTGTAGGAAGAAGAGATCTTTCTACTATTTTTCTATTAGTTATCTAAGTGTTTATAAGGCTGAATACCCTTCTTATTAGTCTAGTTTTTATTAGAGTAAATTTTTAATTTAAGATAAAAAGGTAAGTCTAATTAATAATTTTAATAATTATTAGATTGTTATCTTAAACCTTTTAAGAAACTATAATTTAATATAAGAAAATTTAAAACTTAATCTAAATATTTATCAAAGCTGTAATATACTTTATAAACTAAATAGTAAGCTTGTAAGTATTTAGAATTTTAGTATGAAAATACTTATAAATAGCTTTTTCTTATTAAGAGACTTAGGTTTCTATATTACTTTTAGAGTTTAACTTCTTCCTAATAAGCTTTATAAGTATTACTTAGTATTTTATAATTATTTCTACCTTTTTTTCTATCTTGTTATAATTTATATAGCTTTTAAGTTTAAATAGTTAGATATTAAGACTTCTTATAGTATTATAAGAATATTTCAGGAAATTTAGAAAACTTATATTTCTAATATATTCCTATACTATTTATATCTTTTTTATTCTCTTATAATATATCTTTATTTAAAAAGTATATTTAATTTGTTTTTTCTTATAAAAAGCGGTATTAATAGTTAAGAAGTACTTAAGGGTTATAATATGACAAGTAGTATCTCTTTTAGTAAGGATAATTTTAATATCTTTTTTAACTTTAGGAGTTATAGTTTAGGATTAAGATAAGGTTTATAGTAATTATTAAGTTTTTATTAAATAGTTAGAAATCTTAGGGATTTTTAGTTTAGTAGTAAGTTTCTTATATTTTTTATCAGATTTTCTTAAGAGAATTTTATTGTAAAATAAGAAGTTTATAAGGTTTTAGAAGTTATAAGATTAATATAAAGACTTAATCTAGTTAATTTAGAAGACTTAATCTTTTAAGTTATTTAAAATAATCTTTCTAGAAGAAATAGATATTTCTCTTTAAAATCTTAAGAGGTTTCTAATTTAAATAGTTTTTTTATAATGCGTATAAGACTCTTAATTATTAAATTAATTGTGTTGTTATTTTTGAATTAAAAATTACTTAGGAGGCTATAGAAGTACTAGATACCTAATAGGAACATATTAATATAATTCTACGAAGTATATACCTAAGGTATATCTCTCTCTATCTAATAGTTATACTTAGTAATTAACTCTTATCTTATAAATCTTATAAATAATACTAAAACTAAGGAACTATTGAAATAGAATAAACCTTAAGTAGTAATAACATAGTTAGTTAATATAATTACTAATAAATAGGGAAAATATAAGCCTATTTATTATAATTACTTCTTTAAAAAATTATAGTTATATAATATTAATACTAGCTAGCTAGTAATATCTATTACTAGCTATTAATAATTACTAGCTATTAATAGCTAATAGTAATAGCTAATAATTAGTAGTAATTATTATACTTAGTTTATATAATTAGAAAGTATATACTTACTAGTCGCAATTACTTACTGTAGGATTCGAACTTACTACTCTTACTATAATAGTAAGAGCTAGCTAGATATTAAACTACTATGTCAAGTAGGAGTAGATAGATATTATGGTTGTATTTGAAGGTCTTTGATCTATTTAAAATTATATACTTCTTAGGAACCCTTTAAAGGAAACTATACTTAGTAATTAGCTCTTATTTTATAAACCCTATAGATACTACTAGTACTAAGGAACTATTTAAATAGAAGAAACCTTAAGTAGTTATCAGTTGCGCGATACTGTAAGATATGTGGTAACTATACGTATTACTATATATATAGTAATATACCTTCTACGCCTTATTAGTAATAAGTACTAAGCACTTAGTACTAGCTATAGTTAATTATATAGTAATTAGTAAGTAATTACTATATTATTAATCTAGAGTTTTATATAGTACTTTATACTATATAATATAGAAATAATAATAATAAATAATTAGAATACTATTTTATATTTATATAGTAAGATTATATATAATATATATTACCTTCTAGATAAATTAATATTAATTAGTAGTTAACCTTTCTATTATACTACTATACTATAGATTAATAAGGCTTATTATAATAGAATAAATAATTATAAAAACTTTATATCTAAAATCTATATAAGATAAAGGATTATAAGATTTATTATTTAGATACTTTAGACCTTCCCTATTTTAAGACTTCGCTAGGAACTTCTAAATTATATACTAATTCTTTATAAATAGCTATTATTATAATACTAATAACTATACTTTATTTAGTTTTGAAATAAGGTATTCTCTAATAGCTCCTATTAGGAGGCTAATAATTATATTCAGTTTTTATTTATAGGAATATATTTAGTAAATATAATAATTTTCTTTAAACTATTATTAGAATTTTAATACTAGAGATTTATAGTATTTCTAGTTTTAAACTCTTAAGAAACTTATATAACTTCTTAAAAACTCTTTTAATATTCCTATTTTTATAATAATATCTAAATTAATTCTTATAAGTAAAATATCTATTCTAAATATTCCTATACTTATAATAATAGTATTCTTAAGTATTTCTATTCTTATAAAGTTCTATTAATATTTTAATTTAATACTTTGTAGCTAAATCTTTTTAACTATAAGAATATTATAAATAAAGATTCTATAAAAGTTTCTATTTATATAGTATATTAAATAGCCTTTTATATATATATAGGAGTTTATAATTTAGAATTCTTTTAAATATTTAAAAGTAATTTTAAAGATTAATTTTTAATAACTTAATAACTTATTAATATTTTTATAATATACTATTTTTAAGACTACCTTATTATATATAGTATTAAAATTAATATAAATAGTAATTAAATCTTTATAATATTATATTAATTATTATCATAGACCCAAACCTTAAAGTTTATGTACAATATTACTATTAGAATTCTATATAACTACTACTCCTATAGTTTAGTAAAGAGTTTTTACTTTAGGTGTAAATTCTTCAAGTTTATTATAATACTATTAAGGTACTATTAAAGTATTTCTTATAACTAGCTTCTAATATTAATAAACTTCTTATTTAAATTTAACTTAATAGTAAATCGTAAACTATATAAAAGAAATAGAAAATAGTAAAAAGTAATAGTAAATATTAATACTACAGAACTCCTAATAGGAGTTCTAATAGATTAATAGTAGACTAACCTAATAGAAGATAAAAATTAATCTTTTTAAAAAACCTTTATATAGTTTTAATAAGACTATAAAATAACTCTATAAGTAATATAAATATCTTATATAAAGAGGAAACTACTCCTTATTAATACTTTTTTAAATAGTTATACTTTCTACTTTCTTATATAGAAGATAATTATATAATATAAACTAGAAGTTAATTAAGCTTTTATTAGGAGATTAGAAGATCTCTAGTAATTTCTATAGATTAATTTATTATTTAAAATCTAAATATAAATTAATAATCTTTATATAATATAGGAATTTTAATATAATTAGGATATTAATATATTCTTTTAATACCTTACTAAGTATTATAAGAATTCTTATTATAATACTTAGGTTTTTAAGAAGATCTACTATTTATATTAGGGGTTTAAATAGATATTTATTAAGTTTTCTATTAAGTTTAAATTAACTATAAGATAGGTAGGAAGGTATTCCTAAATAGGAAATATTTAACTAAATTATTTCTAACTAGCTTTCTTTTATTGAATTTAAATAGCTATTATTAGCTATAATATTAACTAGATAGATTATTATATTATAATCTAATACTACTATATAATTATAATAAACCTTAAGATCTTTAATATAGAATTATAAAGTTATAATAAACTATAGCTCCTATTTTAATTAGAATTAATAGTTAATTAGAATAAGGATATATAGATAATAAGTATAAGGATAGTTTAAACTATTTTAATATTAGTATAATACTATTAGAATACTACCTTTTCTTATTATAAAAGGTTAAATAGATAGATAGCTATAACTAATAGGTTTTAGTTAACTCTTATTATAAGTATATATAGGGTTTATTAGGTAGACTCTTTAGTTATCTAGGTATATATATAGGTTAATACTTATATATATTATAATACTAAGGATTATTTTATTATTAAATATAGGCTATATTTTACCTACTTATTAGTAGCTTCTAATATTTATATTTAAATTTTATAATTAGATACAAGAATTATAAATAATAAGGAAAAAACCTAGCCTTTTAAAAAAGCTCCTTAGGGGGTAAGTTAATATAACTATTAATAATACTACTATAATAATAGATAAGACTAGAAAGATATAGAGATAGATAGATAAGCTGTTTTTCTTAGTCTTTATATTAATAAATAATAAGTCTTTTATCTCTATCTAGATTAATAGTAGTTATAATTATTATAGAATAATTAGTAAGGAGTTTATATAATAATAAAATATTATATTAATTATATTACTATAATTATACTAATTAGGTATTATTCTAAATACTAACTAGGAAACTTATATTATTAAAATAACTAAAGTATATATTAACTTAAATAGTTAGATATTTAAGGTTTTATTTTATATAATTCTAAATGTAATACGTCTAGTTATACTTAAAAAACTATAATTATAATATAGAAAGGTTATTTTAGATCTTATAAAGAATAAGTTGAAAATAAGTATAATTAGCAACCTAATTCTTTAGACTATTAGTAATATATTAAGGGAAATATATATAGATAGATTTATAGATCTTATTAAATTACTAGTTATAATATCTTTTAGTCTAAGAAAAGGGGATATAAATGATTAATAATTAATTTAGTATAGATTAATATAGCTTTAGTAGCTATATTACTAGTTATATTAAAATAGTTAATACTTATATTACTAGTTATTTATACCTTTTTTATAAACTTATTTAATAAAGATAAAACCTCTAATTTCTTATTCTACTAGGAATCTCTTAATTATTATATTTATCTTAAGAAAAATCTAAATAGAATTAAGCTAAACCTATTATAAAAGTTACTTTATAATATACTAAAAGAATACTTCTTTAAAGTTTAATATTATAAGAATAAGTACGGCATAGAGTCTACCAGACGGTTATATAAAGATTATATAAAGCTCAACCACTCTATTTATACGTATTTAAACACTTCATTCTAATTTAAATAGATCATACCTTTCAACAACCTATATTCAGACTACATACTATATTATTTATTTATTATAATTATAAGCCTAGGAATATTCAATTACCCTCTAAACTACTCTTAAATAATAAATACAAAAGAAATCCTTTTTAATCTATTATATTAATTCTTTAATAAACTACTCAAAAATAGCATATTTAACTACTAGTATCTTTAATATAATAGTAAAACTATTTAATAGTTCTAATTTTAACTATTAGTATATTATACTATAATTCTATATAACTAGCCGAGATATTTAGAAGTATATCAATCTAGATATTAAACTAGTTCTCAATATATTAAAACTAATCAATTTACTTAACTTTAATAAATAACTTATCTAAAAGAATACTACTTAATAAATAACTAAAAATATTAAACCTTTTATTCTTTTAATTAAAAGTATTTTCAACTATTATATAATAAATCTCAGACTTTAAGTAGTTTGAGAATCTAACTATAAAGAAATAAAGAAATACTATAATATAATTTAGATATAAATTAATACTATAATTAATAACAACCTTCTAATACTTATTTAAATAGAACTACTTAATAATAATAATATCTCTTTTTAAGTTCTCCTAAGAATTCTAAAATAGTAATATACTTAAAATAATTTAGTTATATAATAATAAGTTAGAATAAAATATAAGAAAATCCTTAAAAAAACTAATTTAAATATTTTAGGTCTAGTATAATATAATAAATAGTATACTATCTACTTTTAAGTAATTATATATAAAATTCCTAAATTCTAAGGAATTCTTACTATTAAAAAGTAACTTTAAATACTTAGTTAATAAATCTCACTTAATTAAGCTATAACTTAATATCAGAATATTATTAAGAGAGAAATTCTAAGTTTAGATATTAATAATCTAGCTAAATATAGAGAGATCTTCTCTACTTTATCTTACGCTGATAAAACCTTAATAAAAAATTATAGTAAAATACTATTTATATTAGTTATTCTTATAAGAAAATCAGATAAAATATCTTAGCTAAAACTAAAATGCCTATATAATTTCAAAAGCTATTTATACCCTTTAGAAGACTATAAGTATATTAAGTATACTATTACAAACTTATATGCTAAATTCCTATATATTTAGATAATAGTTACTACTTAAAATAATATTATAAATAGAGTAAATAACTTAAAACTCTACATTCTCTACTAGAAACTAATATTAAAAAAATAGCTAAATTCTAAAAAATATACTAATAAAACTAAAGAAGTACTTTTAGATATCCTAAAAACTAAAACAACTTCCTTAAGTAGTAAGTCTAGTAGTAATAACTACTATCTTTCTAACTTAATATATATTAATATTAACTCCTCCCTCTTTAAAAAGTTAACTAAAATCCCTCCTAAAATATTCTTAACTACTCGAAGACTTTACTTACTTTGAGTAAATATAATATTTAATAGCTATAAAATAATCTATATTACAAACTTAATAGATTTTTTTAAAAAGGGATCTTTTAAATTAAATAATAAAACAAATATAGTTTAATATAGTTTAACTGATTTCTTTATAATTAGATAAGATAAATAAGTAATTAGGAATATCTTTAATAGTTTAAATAGAAAGAATATACTAGACTTAATATTAAATAATATAACTTATATTAAAAACTTTTATACTAATATTATTTCAAAAACTCTACTTCTTAATAGGACTAAAATTTAATATATAAACCTTAATTATACTCTTAGATTTAGCCTAATTAACCGATTTATTATTATAAAATAGTTACTTAGAAAGTATAACTTTATATTCTTTAAATACAAGTTAGTTTTAAACTATCTTATAGTCTATTTAAGTAGTTTAAATATTATCGCGGAATTTCTAAATATATTATTCTCTTAACTTTACTTAAAAATAGCTCTCCTAGAAGTATAATTAGATAATACCTATATATAATACTTTTAAATAAGATATTTTAAATAGAATACTCTTAAATATTTAATATTTAATACTTAAGAGGTAAAAATTATAAAGCTAAAATAACTAGATTATTCTTACTATATAAAAGCTTATTCTTAATAAGTTATCTCTAGACAAACTTTGGAATTATACTTAGTTTACCTATTTTACTATATTACTTAAAATCTATTCGATTTTCCTAAAGTTTTTATAAGTAACTCTTAAATATTTATTATTAAAGATGAATTTTCAGACTTTCTCTTTATATTTATATTACTTAATAAAACTTATAATTCAATCTTTTAAATACTAAAGATATTTAAAAATTAAGTAAAGTAATAGAGAGGTTTTTTAATATATAAGATTTGATAAAATATTAAAAAAACTATAATAGTAATTAATAGAAAAACTAATTACTAAATATAAATAATAGAATAAGGGATTAATCTTAAGCTATCTCCTTCTTATATTAAAAAACTAATTAGAATAAGTAAGTATGTAGGAAAAAAACTAATTATTTAAAGAATAAAAATACGAGAAACTATAGGACTATTATCTAAACTCTAAGTAGAATTAATTCAAATAATAGCTATACTATATAATATATCTCTAAATATTTAAAATAACTAGAAATTACTATATAAAATTAAAGAAGCTTAGTTTAAATAATATTTTTATTAGTAAGTACCAGAATATACTCTAAGCTTTTATTAAGATTTATAACCTTACTAAAGATAGATTTATACCTATAGATATTAAGTATACCTATTTAAAAAATACTATAAATAAAATATTATAAAAAAGTTATTTAAAGTTAAACTTAGGAGATATATTAGATACTTAGTAGGCTATATTCTAAACGCTTATAATCTCTATAGGATCTAGATTCCTATTTTCTAAAAAGTTATTATTACTCAAAATATTAAATTTAATAAAATAAGATTTTACTTAAGATAAGATTCATATAAAATACTCACAAAAAAAATTATAAAACTACTAATTCAGTTAATTACTAAAGAATATAAAAACCCTATTTTTAAAATACTTAGAAATTTTAAAATAATAAGAATACTTAATAAAAAAACCTCTCTTCTACTAACTATCCTATTAATACTAAAAGTAGCTTAAAATATTAAGCTAAGTTTAGAATTAGTTTTAAAAACTAATAAAAAAAGTTTAATTATATCTAAATTAATGTCTAAACTATTAAGACTAATCTAGGATTCTAATTAGCTTTAACTAGAAGAAGTAATTCTTAATAGTAGTTAGAATTTAGGAAGTATACTAATAATTAGAAAACTAGATAGTATACTTAAAATAAGAGATCTAGCTAACTAAGAGGGGATACTTATTTTAAATAAGTATAAAAATAAATATTTTAAAACTCCTATTTAACTAACTTAGAGAAAACTAAAGTATAACTCTAGATTTTAACTAATTAGGATAATAAGTTTAACTACTTAAGAAATAAACTAATAATATTAAAATAGATAATAATAATAACTTCAGCTAGAAATCAATATTAATAACTATATAATACTTTTAAAAGAATATAATAATAGTATTTTATATTTAATAGAATATAAATAGGATAGTTTTATTAATACTTATTTACCTAATTAGTAATAGAAGCTTAATAAAAATAGTCTCAATCTTTTAATAGTATTCCTTATTATTTAAAATATAATGTTAAAGAAGAAAGATTTTTCTACTAAGATTTAAACGCATATTAATTAACTAATTGTACTATTAAAAACTTAGAAAGATATTACTAATATACTAGAAGTACTATAAAAGTCTTTTATTAAAATAATAAAAGCTAAAATTATAAAACTAAAAGAGAAAAATACCTAGCGAGAAATAGATCACTAGGATACTAAAACTAAACCCCTTCCTCTTAAATAGGTTTTTACTTATAAGATAGATATAAATAGTTATTTAGAATAATATAAAACGAAGATTTATATATATAGAGATATATAATTAGTTAATTTATTATAAACTATATATATAGTAATACTAGCTACCTAAATATTTCAAATAGTTATAGTAATTATAGTATAATTTAACCTCAAAGTCCTATAGTTTAATATTATTAATATATTTCTAAATATTATAAAAAACCCTAATAGACTTCTAATAATACTTAAACTACTAGATAGATTTAAAATTATAGGGAAATATATAGAACTTAAATAAATTCTTTATAAGCTTTAAGATATACTACTTCTTTAGTATAAAGTTTTTTATACTACTCTTAAGTTATTAAATTTCTTATTATATCTAGAAGAATCTTATCTATTTAAAAATAAGAATTTAAATATCTATATCTTTTTTTATATAGATAATATTCTACTCTTATATTATAAGGTAGCTAAAAAAAATACTTTTAAACTTATTATAAATATAAAGTATACCTATAAACTCAAGGAGTAAAACCCTATTTAGTACTTCTTAGGAGTTTGAATAGTAAGAATCTAATAATATCAGAAGATTTACTTAGTTTATAATATATATATTACTAAAATTACAAAACACTTTAATCTTAAATATAAACCAATACTTATAATACTACTTCTAGTAGTATTATTTATTATAAATAATAATTAAATTATACTTTAAGAAATTTATATGTACTAAATAAAAATAAGTTTAATTCTTTATATATTAATTATAATATAACTAGATATCTTATTTACATACTCTCTACTTTTAAAATACCTTATAAATCTTTCTTAAATATATTAAAATATTATAAACTATATAATTTAGTATTTCTATAAGATAAGATTCTTAGTATTATAATTTAGAAACTTAAGGGGTATTAATAAAATACTTTAAATACTCCTAATTACTAGAAATACTTCTTTTATAAACTATAAAGAAACTTAAAAATTAAATTATAGTTATATTATCTTTTTATTTAGAAAATTAATCTAATAGAAAACTATTTAATAAAATATTATTATAATATTAATAACTAAAATAGAACTTCTTAGCTTTAAATATATTTCAAAAGAAGCTATAATACTAGAAGAATTATTTCGAGATATCAAGCTTAATTTTAGAGATATTTAGAAAATCTATTATAATAACTACTAAACTATTAGGCTAGTTATTTTAGATAATAAGTATCTATTTACTAAGTTTTAATATATAGATATTTAATAAATATAGTTATATTAAGAATACTTAAAAAAGAATTTTAAAATAATTTATATACTTATAGATATAATACTAATAGATAGACTTATAAAAAACCTAACTTAAGTAAAGTTCAAATAATTTAGAATACTTCTCAACTTTATAGATTTATAAATAATATTCTTAAGACTAGTTAGAATAGATGAGTAGGCTTCTTAAAACTATTCCTAACTACTTAAATAATATATATAAATAATCTAAATTCCTAAAATCTAACTATTTAATAAAACAACTTAATAGTATTTATATAGAAAGTTAGAAAATAGTAGAATTCCTCAAGTTATTTATAAGGAATAAAGCTTTCTATCTAAACTCATATTTAATTTAAAATAGACTACTTAAATTTAAAACTCTAAATAAATAAGTAAAACATAATAATTAGTATATAAAAATCGACTTAAAGAAATATAAAAAATTAATTATATCTTCTAAAAAAGGGAGCTAAAATAGGTACCTATCTAAAAGATAGGGGAAACCCACTAAAGCTAATTACTAAAATACTAAAATTAAAACTCTAACTTCTAAAATTACTAGGAACTACTTAAAATCTAAAACTCTAATTTCTAAATCTTCTAATAACTAGTTAAAATATAGATCTTTAATTAATAAGAAACTTAGTTAAAATAACTAAAACACTAGAGATAAAACTATAAAAAACTAAATAAGTAATAATACTTAAGATAGCTAAATAATAATAAGTTATATAACAATTAGAATTCTAATAGTAGACTTAGAAATATTTCTATTTTTAAACAAAACTAATTTAAAATCTTTCTACGAATTAGATTAAAACTTAAATTAAAATAACTTCCTTATCTTACTAACTTTCTTATTCTTTAACTATAAAAAATCAGATTTAAAATTAAAATACAAACTAAATTATATATTTTCTTATTATTAGAAATCTAAATAATAATAAGAAACTTCTTAAAATTTTTATAAATTCTATTAGAAATAGGAATATAAGAATCCTTTAAATTAATTTTATATTAATAATAATAATTAAAAGGTAAATCTTAATTACTAATTCTAATAGTATAAAGATAACTTCTATAAGAAAGTATGAAGTTTAAATAATAAATAGTATAAGGAATAATTCGAATAAATTAAGTATTATTAATAATTTTTATCTTAAGAAGTTAAATATTATATTCTTTTATAATCTTATTTAAATTACTTTTTTTAAAAAGAATAAATTTTATTAGAATATACCTAATAATAATAGACTTCTTATTTAAATTAACTAATTAATACTTAATATTCTTAAGTTAATACTTAAAGTTATTTATTCTAGAAGGAATTTCTTAATTTCTAATTTAAATAGACTTTCTCGTAGACTTAGATATAATTTTAATATACTTCTTTAGAAACTTAATTAGTTTATTAATATTATCTTCTTTATTCTTAATATTACTAATAATAAGTTTAATCTCTTCTTATTCTTCTTTAGTAACTAAAGAATTACTAATTAGATTATCTTCTTTATCTTTAGAAGGTAGAAAAAGAATAAGAACTTTTTTAAGATATCCTTAGGGGTATTTAACTCTAACTAGCTTTTTTATTATGATAATAATCTTTTTTAAAATACTAATCTTAATACTATTAGTCTTAAATATTTTAGAAATTTAAAATAAGAGCGAAAATATTAGATATTTTAATAACTTAGGAAACTTAGCGAAATATAACTAGATAAATAACTTAAGTTGATATATTTCTATTTTATATTATTATTTAAATATTAAGTCTATTTTAATTAGATAAATATTTTTAATATTAATAATCTAACTTTAGATCTTAAAAATTAATTAGTTATAAATAAAATTAGTAAAGTTAACAAAAATATTAATACTTAAAAATATAAAAGAAAAATAGTAATTTCAGATTTAATTGAATAATATATAATCTAAAAAAAGTCTCTAAATAAAATAAGCTTTTTAAAAAAAATAAAAAAGAATATTTCGAATGGGAGAAGTATTATTAATAATAGAATAAGGATGAAAAATACTAGTTATAATCTTAAAATACGATTTCTAAGTATTTTTCAAATTAGAATTAATAAGTATCCTTTTAAGCTTAAAGATAAACAAAGAAAAAACTAGTATTAAATTACTTACTAAGATATTTAAGTCGAAACGCATTAAGAAATTAATAGTAATATTGAATAAATTATTATTAATTATTTAAGTTTTAATAGAGTTAGATTATAATTAGAATATTAATAAAAACTAAAAATTATTATTATACTAAAAGTTAATATATAGAAGCTATTTTATTAATACGTATTACTAATAAGTATAAGAAAGTAACTATTGAAAATATTAATATATAAGGGGAAGAAAGAAACTAGTAAGTAAAAAAAAAGAAAATAATTATTTATAATACTTAACAAATTGAATAAATAATAATATTAGAAAGAGTAACCTAGTTACTCTTACTAAAAATAAAATAAAAAATAGTTAAATATATAATAGATTATAATAAGTTTGTCACAATAAAGGATTTCTTTTATTTAAATACTCTAAAGCGTATTTTAGGAACATTAACCTATTTTTATTTATAATAGTATACTATTAAGAACGTTTTATAAGATATAAGTATTAGTTTATCTAGAGGGTAACGCATACTATATATGATCTTACTATATAGATATAAAATAGTATTCTAATTATTCGTTGTTATTATGGTTACGTTATGTAGTGCGTAGCTACATATATAGAAATAAGGCCTATATAACCTATATAGCTATATAGCTAGTATAGCTATATAATATATATAGGCTATACAGGCTGACTATTTACCTAATAGTATTATAATATAGAAGCCTTATAATAGATAAACTAATACTAGTAACTTTTTATTTATATTATAATGATATCGTCTAATTACAAAAAGCCTAAATAGCTAGCTATAAAATACTATCTTTTTTAATAGTTTCTTTTCTACTATTAAACTTATTATTTATCTATCCCTCTATATAATTATAATAGTTATTTTAATTACTAGGATCTCTTTAAGTAAATATTAGAAATTAAAAAAGTATAAAGTTTTATTTAAGCTTAAGGTAGCTATAGGGGTATTATTTTAAGAAGTTAGTAATATTATATACTTTCTAGTAGTTTCTAGAGTTATTATTAAAAATTATAAGAAAAAGTTTTTATTATAAATTATACCTTAAGAAGTTAGTATAATTATATACTTTTATAAGATTTTAAGAATTATAGGAGAAAGTAATTATTATATTACTTTTATAGAGTTTTAAAAGTTATAAGAAAGAATAATTATTTAAATTATATAGAAGTCTTGAGAAACTATATAAGTTTTTAAATATATCTACTAAATATATTTTATTTTAATTATATTGAAAACTTAAAACCTAGTATAG
>AMCV02000010.1:848800-859885 GCA_000350065.2 Colletotrichum orbiculare MAFF 240422
ATATATTTCTATAAGTTAAAATTAAGAGTAATTATTAACTTTTTAATAGTAATTATTAAAAAGTATTTTATTTTAGATTAAATTAAGTATAACTATTAGTATTATAATACTAGCTATTTATAAAAAGTTAGTATATAATTTAGAACTTCTTAATAAAGTTTTAAAGTAAAAAAGATTTAAAATATCTAAATAGAATAATCTTATAATCTTTTACTTATAAGTTATAAGTAAAATTATAAGTATTTTTTCTACTAAATACTTCTTATTAATTTATAGTATAGTAGTAATAGAAAGATTAACTACTAATTAGTATTAGTTTATCTAGAGGGTAATATATACTATATATAATCTTACTATATAAANTATAAAGTAGTATTCTAGTTATTTATTATTATTATTATTATATTATGTAGCGCGTAGCTATATATAGAAATAGGGCCTATATAGCCTGTATAGCTATATAGCTAGTATAGTTATATAGTATATATAGGCTATATAAGCTAACTATTTACTTAATAGTACTATAGTGTAGGAGCCTTATGATGGATAAACTAACAATAAGGTTATCTCTAGTAGTTCTGCTACTAGGGGGGTATATGAGAATAGGTATAGTATAGAGTCTACTAAGTAGTTATATAGAGATTATATAAGGCCTAACCGCTCTATTTATATGTATTCGAGCGCTTTATTCTAATTTGAATAGATCTGTCGGTTTATCCATCATGGGGCTCTTACGCTATAGTGCTATTAGGTAAATAGTTAGCCTATACAGCCTATATATACTATATAGCTATACTAGNCTATATAGCTATATAGGCTATATAGCTATATAGGCTATATAGGCCCTATTTCTATATATATAGCTATACGCTATATAATATAATAATAATAACAATAAATAACTAGAATACTATTTTATACCTATATAGTAAAATTATATATAATATATATTACTTTCTAGATAAACTAATACTAATTAGTAGTTAACCTTTCTATTACTACTATACTATAAATTAATAAGAAGTATCTAATAGAAGAAGTACTTATAACCTTACTTATAACTTATAAATAAAAGATTATAAGATTATTCTATTTAGATATTTTAAACTTTTTCTACTTTAAAATCTTATTAGGAAATTTTAAATTATATACTAACTCTTTATAAATAGTTAGTATTATAATACTAATAGTTATATTTAATTTAATCTAAAATAAAGTATTCTTTAATAACTACTATTAAGAAGCTAATAATTACTCTTAATTTTAATTTATAAGAGTATATTTAATAAATATAATAACTTTTTTAAACTTTATAATTTTTCCCTAATTATTAGAATTTATAGTATTTCTAATTTTTAATAGATATTTTAGATTTTCCTTATTTTAGAATCTTATTAGAAGTTTCTAGATATATTAATTTATTATAAATAGTTACTATAAGAAGTTAATAACTACTCTTATTTTAATTAAAACTCTAAATTATATATTAAACTCCTTATAAATAGTTAATATTAAAATACTAATAATTATACTTAATATAGTTTTAAAATAAAGTATTCTATATAANTTATATTAGGTTTTAGGTTTTTAGTATAACTAAAATAGAATATATTCAGTAGATATATTTAAAAGCCTATATAGCTTCTTAAAACTCCTATATAATTTAAATAACTACTTTCTACTATAGCTTTTAAAGTTCTATAAAAATAATATAATAACTACTTTTTCTTATAACTTTTAAAACTCTATAAAAATATATAATTATACTAACTTCTTAAAATATAGCTTATAATAAGAGTTTTCTCCTATAGCTTCTAATAATAACTCTAGAAACTACTAGAAAGTATATAATATTACTAACTTCTTAAAATAATACCCCTATAGCTATTTTAAATTTAAATAGAACTTTATATTTTTTTAATTTCTAATATCTATTCAAAGAAATCCTAATAATTAAAATAACTATTATAATTATATAGAAAGATAGATAGGTAATAAGTTTAGTAGTAAAAAGAAAGCTATTGAAAAAGATAGTATTTTATAGTTAGCTATTTAGGCTTTTTATAATTAGATAATATTACTATAATATAAATAAAAAGTTACTAGTATTAGTTTATTTGTTATAAGGTTTCTATATTATAGTACTATTAGGTAAATAGTTAGCCTATATAGCTTATATATACTATATAGCTATACTAGCTATATAGCTATATAAGCTATATAGGCCTTATTTCTATATATATAGCTACGCGCTACGTAATATAATAATAATAATAATAATGAATAACTAGAATACTACTTTATACCTATACAGTAAGATTATGTATAGTATATATTACCCTCTAGATAAACTAATAAGATTATACCTTTCAACAACTTATATTTAGACTATATACCGTATTATTTATTTATTATAAATATTAAGTTATAAATTTAATAGATAAGAATTAAGTTTAAATTAATTTATCTATAGTTAAAATATCTATCCTTTTGATTAAAAAACCTAAGGGAAAATAAAAGTTTTATATAAATTATTAACCTTTTAATACTATTGTCAGTTGCGTTATACTATAAAGTATATAGTAACTATACGTATTACTATATATATAGTAGTATACTTTCCGCGCCTTACTAGTAATAGGTACTAGGTACCTAGTACTAGTTATAGCTAATTATATAGTAATTAGTAAGTAATTACTATATTATAGATCTAGAGCTTTATATAATACCTCGCGCTATATAATATAGGAATAATAATAATAAATAACTAGAATACTACTTTATACCTATATAGTAAGATTATATATAGTATATATTACTTTCTAGATAAACTAATACTAATTAGTAGTTAATTTTTCTATTATATTACTATACTATAAATTAATAAGACTTATTATAATAAAAGAAGTAATTATAAAAACTCTATATCTAAAATCTATATAAAATAAAGGATTATAAGATTTATTACTTAGATATTTTAGATCCTCCCTACTTTAGGATTTTATTAGGAACTTTTGAATTGTATACTAACCCCTTATAGATAGTTATTATTATAATATTAATAATTACGCTTAATTTAGTTTTGAAATAAGATACTCCTTAATAGCTATTATTAGGAGGTTAATAACTATTTTTAGTTTTTATTTATAGGAGTATGTTTAGTAAATATAATAACTTTTTTCAAGTTATTACTAGAGTTTTAGTATTAGAGATTTATAGTATTTCTAGTTTTGAATACTTAAGAAACCTATATAGCTTTTTGAAAACTCTTCTAATAACCCCCTATTTTTATAATAATATTTAAATTAACCCCTATAAGTAAGATACTTACCTTAAGTATTTCTATACTTATAATAATAGTATTTTTAGGTATTCCTATCTTTATAAAGTTTTATTAATATTTTAATCGAATACTTTTTAGTTAAATTTTTAATTTTAATTATATAAAGATTATAAATAAGGATTCTAGAAAAATTTCTATTTATATAGTATACTAAGTAGCCTTATATGTATATATAAGACTCTATAGCTTAGAATTCTTCTAGATGTTTAAAAGTAACTTTAAGGATTAATTTCTAATAATATAGTAACTTATTAGTATTCTTATATTATACTATTTTAGAGATTACTTTATAGTATATAGGGTTAAAATTAATATGGATAGCGATTAGATCTTTATAATACTATACTAATTATTTTAATAATAAGAGTTTAGCTTATAGACTTATAAGGAATTTTAAGAGGTTTTGAAATACTATATTAGTTTTAGGACTAATCTTAAAAAGTACCTTAAATAAGTTAATAATTTTATACTAGAAGAGTTGGACTTTACTTTATTTTTTTATAATACTTAACTTAAGGTTAAATATATAATACTAATAATACTTTTATAATAAGAAATTAAGAGGAAATACCTATAGCTAACTTAAGTAACTTATATACTTATAGTATAAAATAGGAAACTTCTATTATAATAGTTAACCTTACTAATCCTATATTTAACTATTTTAAAACCTCCTTAATACTAAGAGGGGTACTATAAGTATAATTTATACCTTACTTTAGCTACTTTTTTTAACAATACTTTAGCTAAGTATACTATAGATTTTATGAAGTTATATAATAAGAGTATAAAGTATAGTAGAGGCTTATATAATATATTTAAGATAAAGATCTATATTTTTTATAATTACTACTTTAAGTTTAATATCTTATATTATATATAGGCTAGCGTATTTTTAATTATACTAAAAGATTAAATTCTTAAGTATTACTTTAAGTATTTAAATAATTTTAGTTTTAACTTATAGTTCGAATAGATAACTTATTATATTAAAAACTATTTTG
This sequence comes from Colletotrichum orbiculare MAFF 240422, assembly GCA_000350065.2. Classification (NCBI taxonomy): domain Eukaryota; kingdom Fungi; phylum Ascomycota; class Sordariomycetes; order Glomerellales; family Glomerellaceae; genus Colletotrichum; species Colletotrichum orbiculare. Next base: position 853,148 of record AMCV02000010.1, read on the forward strand.
AAAATAATAAATATTAATAGTTATATTTTTCTAATTAGTAAAATACTATATTTCGAAGTATTATAACTAAGAATTTTAAGAAGAGTAAAAAGGAAGTTTTTAAGGTTTTTATACTTAAGTTTATTTATATCTAGAAAGCTTTCTTATTAAACTTCTATATAGATATAGTATTCTACCTCTAGCTTATAAGTATATATTATAGTATACTTAAGTATTAATTAGTTTTCTTTAGTTTTATAGTAACTTTTTAGAATTTCTATAACTAGTTGAGATTAGCTATAAGTAATACTATATTATTCTAAAAGTTATAATATATTTAAAATAATAGAGATAATAGCTAGAAGTAAGTTAATAATTAATTTTAAATTAACTATATATATAACTCCTTTTAAGAATACCCCTAAAGTATTATACTATATAGTATTTAATATTTTATTTATATAGTTTTATAGAGCTTATAACTATTTATTCTAAATAGTATTTATTTTTTTTATCTAGCTATATATAGCTATTTAAATAGAAAGTATTATATATATAATAAAACAGGTTACTAGTTTATAAGGTATATTTTTAAGGAGAAGTATACCTTATTTAATTAGTATAAGTTGAATATTAACCCTAAGGTATATTCTGTAATAATATACTAAGCTTTCCTTATAGAATATAAAGGTATTAATAGCTTAGATAATAACTTTAAGGATCCTTCTTAAGATTATAAATTTAATAATGTTATAGTATAATACTAAATATAGTATAATTTTAAAGATAAAGCTACTACCTTTTTCTAAATAGTTTTTAATATTATTTTTTAGTAAAAATTTTATTGTTTTTAATAGAGGTAAAATTATAAAAATCTTCTAAGATTAGGTAATATTTTATATTTTTACTTAAAATAGCGTTTTTAGTAGTAAAATTAATAAGAAGGATAGTACTATAGCTTCTATATCTATATTTATACTTGAAGGTTGTTATTTAAGTACTATTTTTTAAGGTATCTTATCTAACTTAGGTATAACTAGCTTCTTAATTACTAAGTATTCCTAGTTTACTATATTTAAGTGGATTATTAATTTTTTTGTAATTTTTATATTTCTATAAGGTAAACTAGTAATGATATATTTTAGTAGAGCTTTTCTAATTATTATATTTAGAATAGTTAATATTCTTATACCCCTAGGTGTTATTATGTTTTATGTGGTATTATGTGATATTTCTTTCTTATTCTATTTTATATATATAGATTAATTTAGTATTATATTTAATAATATATATAACTAGTTTTATTAAGGTAAAAAAACTATTCTAATTATTTGAAAATAGGGGTATTTATAGCTGTTTTTTGATAAGGAGAGAATAGTTACTTCTATGTATTTTATAGAGGTAGAAATATGGAGATTCTACTACTATTTTAAATACTTAGTTGTTACGTGCCTCTATAATATCCTTAATAAAGCGGGATATTTAGTTAAATATTACGCCTTTAAAGTACTTAAGAAGTATTATTACTAATACTAAATGTGTAGTATAATCTTTTTACGCTTTTATTTTACTATCTATAGTAATATTGACTTTAATTTTGAGATTATTATTAATATTATCTATATTGATAGCTACTTTATACTCTATATTATTGATGCTATAATGGTATTTAATATTACTCGATTTTTACTAAATATTTTAGTGAAAGTAATATGGGAAGCTTTTAAGGTATACTGGATCGATATATACTAAGGTTCTTCTAATTTTATTATAATTAATATAGGTATAATATTTCGATCTAAAGACTTTAGATTAGAAGTAAAAATAATAGGATTAATAGTCTATATTATTCTAATTGAGGTATATAATAGTATTAATAAAGTTAAGTAATATTATACGTTTTTCTACTATATATATAATATTTATTATAATAAGGTACTTACTACTATATAAGAAGTGTTTTTTTAAGCGGTATATAAAGTAATTAATAATATTACTAGGCTTAATAACTTTATATTTATTCTATTTATTTTTAAAATATATTCCTATTTTATAGAAGATTTAGTTCTTTTTCTAGATATTGTTACCTAGGCTTGTGCTATATATAAAACTACTGAAAAGATCTACTATAAATATGTTAAGTATACTATTAATACTATTTTAGTAATATGTAACAGCTTAGATACCTTATATGTCATAACTTTTTTATTCTAATCCTTAGTATGTATATAATAAGAGAAAAATAGCTAGTAAGGTTTATACTACCTCCTTACTATATATAGTAAGACATATATTTTTAAGCTTTTTTGTAGTTTTTAAGAGTTTCGATTTATAATTATAAAACTATATTTTAAGAGTAGTAATTAAAAGATCTCTTTAGGTTATATTTGTAAGGTATTGATGCTTTTTAAAGTACTAATACTTAAAGGTACTTATGAGATATTTATAAGAATTAGTATTATTATAATAAGAGACTTAATATTATATAGAGATATATATTTTTATAGTAGTATTCTAATTTTGTCTACAGCTATCCCTATAGAATTTTAAAATACTTAATGAGTATTGTAAAATACTATTATTATAAATAATAGTAGTATTGTTACTATTAAGGATAATAATGCCCCCTTTATTTAAGTAATTAGTAATCTATTATTCTAGTTTTAAGTATTTTAGATTAAACTAATTTTAAATCTTATAATTTATAGGGGTAGCTTACTTTTTTAAGATTTTAGCTAAAAACTTTATTTTATAGTATACTTTATAGCTAAAGAATAATCTGATATAGTATTAGTGTTTAATTTTTATAAAAAAAGTATTATTATAATATTTAGACTACTATTTGAAGAGTTAATTAAAAAAGAAGTTAAGAGTATTATTACTAATAGTATTATTAAGATTATTTAGTATAACCTTATTTTCTATAAAAGTTATAAGTATTTTTAAATCCTATATTATTAATAAAATTAAAAATAAAGATATTAATAAAATATATAAGAAGTTAAGATTTATGATTTAAGGTTTTAGGGATAATGGTAAGTTTGAAAGATTAATATAATTATTAATAATTTAATAAAGTAGTTAGTAGTTGATTTTAGTTATAACTTTAGTTTTCTTCTAGTATACTAATATAATAATATAGTTTTATAATATTATATAAGTTTATACTTAAGTTAAAATAGAGTTTATAAGGCGTATTATAGCTAAACTACTTTTATATTTTAAAGATTCATATCTTTCGAGTTCTATTATAATTATTATTAAACTACTATATAACCTTACTAAAACTAGTACTTACTAATAGGTAATATATTTTAAATATTATAAGGAGTAGTTATAAATAGAGATATTAATATATAACTTATACCTCCTCATCTCATATCTTAAAAATAATACTTTTAGCTTTATAAATATATAAACTAATAATACCTTTAGCTTTTTAGATACTACCTTCTCGTATTATAAAGATGAGGAATTCTAAAAAACTTTATTTAAAACTAAATTTAAAATAGTTTTTTTAAAAGTAGTACTATTAGTATTTAATAGAGGTATCTTATTATTCAATAATAATACTTTCTACTTATACTAAAAGTATTAAGAGTAAAAACTTACTTTTATTAATATATATATAACGCCTAAAGTATTTAAGAAGGTATATATTGAATAATATATATATAGGGTATATTTTACTTTAATATACTAGCTTGAAGTATTATTTAACCTCTCCTATATAATATAAAAATAATAACCTTTAAGTGATAATACTATTATACTTAATAAATACTTTAAATAGTAAATTAAGTATTTTAACTATAGTTTTAATTTCATATTACTCAACCTCTCTAAAGTATATTATTATATTTTTATCAATGGTTTTTTCATTAATAATACTGATTTTTCATCTTAATTAGGATTTATAATAATCCTAGGTTAAGAGATTGCTACTAGTAATAATTAGTTTGATTTCTATAATAACTTTATATATTATTTTTCTATAAAAAATAAAAGAGTTATTAAGAATATACTTATTTTAAAGATTTATACTATAGTAGTTAGTATAGATTTTACTTATACTATAGCTATATTACTTAAGAAGATCTTCTAATATTAAAGATTCTTTTAAATTCTAACTATTATATATACTAATTTATACTTATTTTATAAGTATTTTATGAAACTTAGTACTACTAAAGAAAAACGCCTTATAATTAATATTATAGTATTAAGGTAGTTATATAAATACTAGGAACTCTATAAGGTATAGTAGATTAATAGAGATAATAATATTACTAATACTTTTACAAAAAGTATACTAAACTATACTTTCAAGAGATTTATCAATTTAAACTATATAATTATTTAAATAGAGGGATAGGTAACTTAAGTAGAGTAGATAAATAGGTATTTAAATATTATTAAGGTAAAAAAGGTATAAATCGCTAAAAGTACTATTTTTCATATAAATAGATAGGTACTAAGGTATATAGTAAAAAGAAAAAGTTATTAGTATTAGTTACGCTATACTATAAAGTATATAGTAATTATATATATTACTATATATATAGTAGTATATTTTCTACGCCCTACTAACGATAGGTGCTAGGTATCTAATACTAGCTATAATTAATCGCGTAGTAATTAGTAAGTAATTATTATACTATAGATCTAGAGCTTTATGTAGCGCCTCGTGTTATATAATATAGGAATAATAATAATAAATAACTAGAATACTACTTTATACCCATACAGCAAGATTACATATAGCGTGTGTTACCCTCTAGATAAACCAACAACTATTAATACTTATAATTATTACTTCTTATTATTAATTAAAAAAATACTATACTTACTATTTAAAGTAATATAATTTATAAAAGTAGATATCTAAGTAGCATTTTATAAGATCTAGATTATAAAAAAAGATAAATATAAAACTACTTTTTAAATATATTTCAACTTATTCGAATAGCTTGTTATTCTTTTTAGGCTAATAAGTATATTTATAATATTCTAATATTATATTAATAATATATTCTAAAATATTCTTAATAATTTTATTATAACGTATTTAGATAATGCTTTTATTTATAATTTTAAGTTAAAAAGTAATTATGAAAATAAAATTAAATAAGTCTTTAAATAGTTATAAGGAATTAGTTTATATTTAAATCTAGAGAAATATAAATTTTCTATAAAATAAATTAAATATTTAGGTTTTATTATTAAAATAAGGAAGAATATTTATTATAATTCTAAAAGAGTTAAGGTTATATAGAAATAAGAAGTCCTAAAGAATATTTATAGTATCTAAAGCTTTTTTAGTTTTACGAATTTCTACTAGAATTTAGTTAACTATTTTTCTAACTTAATAAAACCTTTTATATAGTTAATATAAAAAAGAGTACTTCTTTATTAAAATACTATATATTAATAAGTATTTAAAATATTTAAGTTTATATTTATTTTAAAACTAGTTATAACTTAATAAGATTTAGAGTAGTATATAGTAATAGAAATAGATTACTTAAAAGTAGTATTAAATAACTATTTTGTATAAAAGAATAGGGATAGTATATTATAATTAGTTACTTATTATTTAATCTAATTTATCCTAACCTAATAGAATTATACTATTTATAATAAAAAACTACTAATAGTTATATTATATCTAAAGGTATAATTAGTAGAATTATAGAATATAATAAAGCTATTTACTTTTCTATTAAATTATAAGGTTTTAGAATACTTTATAAGTTTTAGACTTATTTTAGAATAATAAGCTAAATAAGTAGAAGTTTTATTAGAGTTTAGTTTTATTTTAAAATACTACTTAGGTTATTTTATAAGATATCTTAATACTTTTTCTTAATAGGGTTAAGATAATATGATAAAGTTAAAACTCTTAATATAAGTCTTCTAATTTCTCTGGGTTAATTTTAAAGATAAAAATAGGTTTTCTATAATACTTCTAATTTATAATATATAAATAGAAAGAAACTAAGAAGGAGTTATATAAGTAGAAAATATCTATTAGTATATTACTAGTAAACTATTAGATAGGTATATTATATTCTAAAATATTATATTATTAGTATTATAGAACTAGGTAATTATAATAATACTAATATATAAAATTCACTTAGAAACTATCTATTAAGTAGTAAGGATATTCCTATTAGAAGTTTCAATATAGATATAAATAGCTAATTATATAATAAAGAGGAATAATATTCTATTATACTAAAACTAGGTCTAAATCCCTAAGTATAAATTACTAATAATTATAATTTTCTAAATAGTTTATAAGGCTTTAGTTTTAGGTTACTTTAGTATTAATTTGATATTTATAGTATTCTTATAGGATTAGTATTAAGATAGTATATTAAGAAATATTAAATATTTTATCTATATATATAATATTTATTAATATTTATATAAAAGTTATAAATACTATTAAAACTTATTATAATTCCTATTAATTCTTAATAACTTTTAATTATAAATTTCTATTAATTTTATAATAGAACTATTATTTATTAAAAAGGGGGTTTTAGGTTTTTAATAGTAATTATAAATTAGCTATCTAAATATATCTAGTTAGAAATTATAATATTTATAACTATTAAAGTTTATATAGAGAAGTTCTAAGATACCTAGTAGTAGTTCTATAGTTTCTCTATATTAATTATTACTAATTATAGTTTAAACTAAGTTAATACTTTTTAGATAATATTATATTAATCTATAAGGATATAATAA
>AMCV02000010.1:887336-902304 GCA_000350065.2 Colletotrichum orbiculare MAFF 240422
TTATTTACTAATAATACTAATTTCTTATTTTAACTAAGATTGATAATAATCTTAAGCTAAGAGACTACTACTAATAATAACTAGTTTAATTTCTATAATAATCTTATATACTATTCTTTTATAAAAAATAAAAAAGTTATTAAAAATATACTTATTTTAGAGATTTATATTATAATAACTAGTATAGACTTTACTTATATTATAATTATATTACTTAAGAAGATCTTCTAATACTAGAAACTCCTTTAGATCCTAACTATTATATATACTAACTTATACTTACTTTATAAGTATTTTATGAAACTTAGTATTACCAAAGAAAAATACTTTATAATTAATATTATGATATTAAAGTAATTATATAAATACTATAAGTTCTATAAGATATAGTAGATTAATGGAGATAATAATATTACTAATATTTTTATAAAAGTATACTAAACTATACCCTTAAGAGATTTATTAACTTAAATTATATAAGTATTTAAATAAAAAGATGGATAACTTAAATAAAGTATATAAATAGGTATTTAAATATTATTAAGGTAAAAAAGTATAAATTACTAAAAATACTATTTTTTATATAAATAGATAGGTATTAAGATATATAGTAAAAAGAAAAATTAGTAGTATTAGTTATATTATACTATGAAGTATATAGTAACTATACGTATTACTATATATATAGTAATATACTTTCTATACCCTACTAGTAATAGGTACTAGGTACCTAGTACTAGTTATAGCTAATTGTATAGTAATTAGGAAGTAATTACTATACTATAGATCTAGAACCTTATATAATACTTCACACTATATAACGTAGGAATAAAAATAATAAATAACTAGAATACCACTTTATACCCATATAGTAAGATTACGTACAGTATGCATTACCCTCTAGATAAACCAATATATATAATAAGTAATTAATAAGTTAAACTTATTTAAGAATTTTATAACTTATTATTACTTAGTGAAATATTTATATTAAGTAGAATTATATAAGATATATAAGAAATAGATTATTAATATAATAATAAGATTAATAAGAGGGATTAAATATTTAGAATATAATATAACTTCTTTAGGTATTTTAAAATTAATATTATAAAGAAGTATCTATTTATTATAATATTAGAAGTAATATCTAATTTTACTCTAGTAAATAAGATCTAACTAATAAGAAAGCTTTTAGTAAAGTATTTATAGATCTTTTAGCTACTTATTAAATTTAATGTTTTTATAAAAACTATCATTAATACTATCTAGAATACTATTTATTAAAATAGTCTCTTTAAAGCTAAAATTAGAAAACTTCTTTAAGTACTAATAGGAAGCTATATATAGAGAAACTAAAATATAGAGAAATTACTATATTTAACTCCCAATACTTATAATTAAAGACTTAAGAGAAAATCCTATTTTAACAAAGCTAATAGACTAAGAGTTGTAATTTAAATACTAAATAAAGAGTTTAAGTTAATATTAGATAGTTAGTATCCTTTTTTAACAGAAGACTAAGATTTTAATAGTAAATCTATATAACACTATTTCCTAAATTATTATAATATAAACCTAGGGATTTATTAATAAGATCCTACTATATAATAAAACATAGTTAAATAAGAAGTCTATGTTTATAATACTAAAGATATACTATAAGTAATAGAATATCTAGATTTTTGAAAATTGAATAGATTTCTCTACTTAAATTTATAAATTAGCCCTATTATTTACTCAATTCTTAAAGAAGTAAATCTGTAGTATATTAAGAGTAATTATAATACTAATAGTAACCTAGTTAAATATAAATGATAACTAGTAAATAAGTTATGAATATATCTATAAAGAGCTAATATTACTATATTTCTTATTAATAATAATAATGTCTACTTAATCAATCTTGTAGTTAGTTAAATAATAGAGAGAATCTTTTATTCTAACTCTATATAAGAAGATTCTAATAATACCTATTGTATTAAAATAGTAGAATAACTACTATAATTCAATATTAATATAGGAGTTTTACTTAATATAATTAAAATACTCCTAACTAATATTCAAATAGCACTTATAGACCCTTACTATGACTAATTTACCTATAACTTTGAAATAGTAGAATAATCTGAAATATTTATTCAGAATAGAATACTTAATATTACAAATTTACTATAAACTTTAATGAAAACGTAATATGAATATAAAGTAAAATCTCTTTATTTTTATATTAATTACTAATTATTAGTAAATACTTTAAACCTTATAATAATATCTATAAAAACCTATTAATATAGAGAGTAATTTAGATTTATAACAACTATAAGATAATAAATTACCCTTTATCTATCTTTAATAATAACTTATTATAAGTATTCAGAAAGTATTTATAAAACTAAATACTAATTAGATAATTATCTTAATAATAACTAAAAATATTAAAATTTGAAAAGTTAATATTTAGACTTTAGAAGATATTATAGAATAAGACTAATTAAATTAACCTAATATTAATATAAATACTATACTAGAGCTCTTAACATAGTCTATAGGTATATATGCTATTTAAATTTATTCTTCTAATACTGATTTGCCAAGTTTTTCTAATACTACTTCTATAGTTTTAAATTAATATATTACTCTATATTAATTATTCTAATCTATATAATTATATAAGCTTTTCTAGTTATATAAAAGAGTAATTTATAAACTAGTAAGTTAATTCTTAAGTTTAAATTAAATAGAATATTCTTATTAAAATAATAATTTATATATTTCTATAACTTCTAATATAAAAAGACTAACTATAATTTATTTAGAGATTAATCTAAAATAATTATCAATAGGTAAATAGTAAGTAGATAAAATTAGCTAGTAGAAATAAAGTCTAGGATAGAAAAGAACTTATATAGTTAGACTAATAATAATTAGAATAATATAAATAGATTTTCTTTTAGTTAAAACTATTATATAGAATTTCTAATAAGTCTAAATAGAGAATTATAATAAGCTTAGATCTAAGGTTTCTTTTATTATATGAGTAATATATATATATAATCTATAGGCTTATATTTATAGTATTTACTTTTTAAATAATAGCAGGAGATATATAATTCATATATTACTCTACCCTTCATATTTTAAAATACTACTTTTACAATTAAGGTACTTTTTATACTATAGATCTATAGATATAGCGCTCTTTATTCAATATACCACAAGATTATGTTTAGAAGAAGTTGTTTTATTTATTTGTTTTAGTTACTCTAGCCTAAGCAGCTAGCGACTATTTTACTAATTATAATGTTTTTTAGTTTAAGAAAAGGGGGATATAAATAATTAGTAATGAACTGAATGTAAAATATTATAGTTCTAATAGTTATATTACTAATTATTTGAGAATAATTAATGTTTATCTTACTAATTATATATACCTTTTCTATAGATTTCGTTAATAAGGATAGGGTTTTTAGGTTTCTATTTTATTAAGGGTTATTTAATTATTATATTTATTTGAAGAAGAATTCAGATAGAATAGAGTTAGACTTATTGTAGCCATTGCTTCATAATATACTAAAAGAATACTTCTTTGAGGTTTGATATTAGGTTATAAATCTGATAGACAAAAATTAAATTTAAATAGGTTTATTCATAATTAGAATATTTATCTTCTTTATTAAGAGGTCTGGGGAAAAATAGTAGTTCTATATAGATTATTATATTCTTAATACTATTAGTATTTATGATTATTACTCCTTATTATTAATTAAAGAGACTTTATACTTATTATTTAAAGTAATACAATTTATAAAGATTAATATTATTAGATTTATTCTAATATATAAAGAACTTCTATTTCTATTATTCTAATAGAAGTAAGAAGAAGTTATACGATTCTTCTATATGGATAAATCGTATAAAAATCGCTTTGAAAATGTATACTTATTTTACCTTTTTACTCCTAGTAGTCCTTAAGTAAATAAGATAAAGGTATAGAGGTTTACTCTTTTATAAAGTATTAGAAGTAGCTTAAGCTATATATATTATAGTTATAATATTTTATATATTATAGCTATAGTAGCTAATAAGCTATAGCTATACTATAGTATATACTATACTTTAGTCTATACGCTATAGTTATAACATATTATATACTATAGCTATAGTAGTCTATATACTATATTAAAATATATATACTATAGTTATAATACTCTATATACTATAGTTATAATACTTTATATATTATAATTATAAGATATTATATATTATAGCTATAATAGTTTATATATTATACTAAGGTATAAAAACTATAGTTATAATACTTTATATATTATAAGTATAGTAATTTATATGTTATAGCTATAACTAGAATTCTAGTAGTATAGCTAGAATTCTGAGATAAACCTCTTATATAAGAAGTTCAATATCTGGATAAATAATAATTAGAAATAGTTAATTACATTATTAATTAAATCACTATTTCTCTTTCTATTGAACTATTATTATTCTAAGTATTTCGAATAAGTCCTTATATTAAGAAAACTACTTTTATTATATTATTTGTCTCTTAATTCTATAGTTCTCTATAGTAATAACTTAACTATTAATTTACCTATATATCTATTTATTCTAATAAGTAATAAGCCTAGTTCTTCTTAGCTTAAAAATTATATATTTTATTCATTAAAAACTTATCCTTCTTATTTATTTACTAAAATCGAATATTATAATAGAATCTATAAAATACTCTACTTTTTTATTACTTTTATAAAACCTAAATACTTTACTAGAATTACTCTCTTTTCATAAAAGATTAACCTTATTTAATAAACTATATTAATATTTAAAAATCCGATTTTCCTGTTAATTTTAATTCTTTTTAGTTCTTCAGATATTTGAGATTTATTCTCAATTAACTATCTTTTCAAATTACTTTTAAATTTATTTCCTTTTTGATTTCAAATTATTTTAATAGTATAAAGATTAATTTATATAGAAAAGTAACTCCTTTCATCTCAAAGTCTGTTTTAACTTTCTATTAGTTTTATAAAGAACAAAACATTCAATTTATTTGAAAACGAAAAAGAAAATACTAAGACTTAGATTTCTGAGTTTTAGATTTATTCTTTAAGTTATATCTTTATTTTAAATAGATAATCTTAAGATTTAGATCTCTAATTTTTAGATTTATCTTTTAAGTTATATTTTTATTTTAAATAGAAAAGAAGAATTTTATTTTTTAATCTTTATTCTTTAAGAAAGTATAATACTTCTTTGTACTATATAATAGAAGGCCTTCATATATTTTTAGAAAAACACTTATTGATTATATATTTTAAATAGTTTGTTTTATTTTAATGAAATAAGTAACTCTAGAAAGACTACTATTTTTAAATTAGTAAGAAATAGTAATTATAAAGTCTAGTCTATTTATATTAAAGTTTTACTTGTTAGTAAAGATATTTTTATAGATATTATTTCATTCATTACTTCTAAAAATAAGGAAAGAAATAAAAAAACTCTAAGTTATATATAACTATACTATAAAGATAGTTTTTTTTAAATTATAAAAAGTAATATAGATATACTTTTAAATATTTCAATATTTAAAAGAATTCTATAAACCCTTAGGATTTACTAATAAATTCTTAATTTAAAACGAGTTTCTTAATATTACTTTAATTAATTTTAGTAGTATAGAAGAATTTCTAAATAAAATTAAAAAATTAATTAATAATCTATTTTATAATAAATTAGAATTATTTAGATTAATAGTTATAACACATATTTGAAAAAGCTTTAGTTCTAATTATAAAGGTTTTATTACTTCTATAATTTAGAATTCTGAATTCAATAAAAAGGTTTATATTCAGACTTTCTTTCTTCTAATTTGTAAGATAAATTTAGAAGAAGAAATAATAATTTAGTTAATTATATTAAACATATTTAGAAAGAAAAAGAATTTTAGAATTATTAAAAAGCTTTCTATAAAGTAAAAAGGAATCTTTTATAGAAGCTATAAGAAGAATAATTATACTAGAGAAAATTATATTTATTTTTATCTAGAAAAACCTCTAAATTAGTAAAGAAATATCCTAGTTAAAAATAATAAGATAAATAACAAAAAGTCTGAAAAGGAAGATTTAAAATTTATTAATATTATTTCAGCTAGAATTAAAAGGAAGAATAAAATAGAAGGTAAATTATTAGAAGATAAAGATAAGGGAACTTTTAAATCTGAAGAATTTATTTTTAAGGATATAGATTTCAATATATTTTCGAAAGAAGATAATATTCTCTAATAATATAAGAATTATTTCAAAACTCCTTATACAAAGAAATAATAATAATAATAAATCTCTAGGCTATTTAATACATTAATAAATTATTAGAACTTCTAAGAGTTTAATCAATAGAAGTATATAAATATATTTATTTTTACCTAAATATTACTATTACTATTTACATAGTTTAAAGATAAATCTATTTTATTTAATGTAAAACTAGTTTTAAAATAGATTTAGTTGGGAAGTATTATATACCTTATAGTTATAATAATAAGAGATTTAAAAATATTTCTAAAAGATTAAACTTTTATATTAAAAGAAGTTTATTATATTTTAGAATTAGGATTTAATTTATAATTTTAAACTAAACTTAATACTATAGGCATTATATTAATTCTCTAGAAAAGACGTATACTATATAATATAGAAAAGAATTCTACTTTCATAGTAAGATTTAAGAAGAATAACTTATATTAAGTTAATATTCTTATTTTATAAAAGAATATTATTCTTTCTACTATTATATTATAGAATATTTAGCCTTTATATAACTGTTCAGGTTATATTAATATAAAAGTATTAAATAGTTTGAAAGATAATACTTTTAATTTATCTTATGAAATAAATAAAACAGATATTCTTTCTGTTTGTGAAGTTTGTATTAAAAGAAGCTTTATCAATAATATTAATAAAAATAATAGAAATCGACAGTTAAGCTATTACCATAGATAACTGTGAAATCAGGAGAAACGTAATGTGATAAAAGTAGTTTTCTCAATATGAAGACTTATTCAAAATATTCGTAATAACAATAGTTAAATAGAAGGAGAAATAGTGATTTAATTGATAGTATAATTATTTAGCAGCTTTGAACTGCTCGTCAGAGGCATCCTCCTTATAAGTGATAATGTAGGTAGGTATGTCGAAAGTAGTAACAGCTTATAACCTGTTAGAACAGATAGATATATAGGTAAATCGACGGTTAAGTTATTACTGTAGATAACCGTGAAATCAGGAGAAACGTAATATGATAAAAGTAATATCTATCAACATATTTTTACTAATAAGTAAAGCTTTAATATAAATAGATTAGACCTTATAATTACTACTTTTTACTTGTTTAGAAACAGTAATCTTTCTAGAGTTACTTATTTTATAAAAGTAAAATAAATTACTAAAATAGATGTTTATAAAAGGTTTCTTTTAAAAAGATATAAAGATCTTATAATATATAATATAAAGAAGTACTATACTTTCTAAAATGATAAAAACTAATGATAAAAATCCTTTTTTTCTATTTAAAATAAAAATATAACTTAAAGAATAAATCTAAAAATTAGAGATCTAAATCTTAGTATTTTCCTTGTCTTTTTTAAATAGATTTAATAATTCCTTTTTTATAAAATTAATTGAAAATTGAAGTAAAATTTAAGATAAAAGGAGTTAATTTTCTATATAAGTTGATCTTTTTACTATTAGAATAATTTGAAACTAAAGAGGAAATGAACTTGAAGGTAATTTAAAAAGGTAGTCGATTGAGAATAAATCTCGAATATCCGAAGAATCAAAAAGAGCTGAAATAGGCGGAAAAATCGGATTTTCAGGCGTTTATATAGCTTGTCGAATAAGGTTAATAAAGATAATAAAAACCAGAAACAAAATCTTCGATATTTAGATTATATTAGTTCAGATTTATACGGACTTATAACTCCTATAATATATAACGAATTTAATAGATTTATTCTATTTATCGATAAATCAACTAGGTTTACTTAGGGACTTTTATTAAAAACTAAGTTAGCTAAAGAAGTTTCTAAAATCTTTTTTTAATTTAAAGAATTAGTAGATAATAATAGTAATAATAAGAGAAAAATAAAGGGATTTAATACTAATAGAAGTAATAGATTTGTTAATAAAAGAATAAAAGATATTTATTCTTATTCGAGTATTATTCATAATATTAGACTTCTTTATATTTATAAGCCTAATAGTTCAATAGGAATAGTAATAAGAATTCTGATTAATAAAATTAGAATTCTAATTTATTATTTAAATTTACCTTATTTTTTATAAGGGGATACTTTAATAACTTCTATATATATATATAAAATAGAACTCCTTATAGTTCTAGAATTTCAAGACTTCTTATAAATTAAAGAATAAAATAAAGCTTAATATTAATAATATCAAAGTATAAAGTAGCTTCTATTATTATGAAAATAAAAGTCTTAATACTAGAATTTCAGATATAAGAGTTTATAAAAGAGCTATTATAACTTATAGAAATAATATTTATAAAATCTGGGATTTTAATAAAAAGAGAGCTATTTAGTCTAGAGATATAAGAATCCTAGAAAATACTTTTTATACTTTAGAAAGAGAGTTACCTTTATCTATTAATTTAAAAAGGAATTCTAACAGCTATAGATTTAGTTAACTTAATAATAATCTTATTTTGAATCTAGATAAATCTGTTTCTAGTATAAGTCAAAATAATAATAATAATAATAATAATTCTATAATAAATCCTACTACTAAAAGTCAAGAAATAATTAGAATAGTTCTAGAAGAAAGTTCAAATATTAAATTAACTAAAAATAATAAAATAATAGAATTAAATACAGGAAATAATAATAATATTTAGGGAAAGTCCAACCTATATATTAATTTACTTATTATATTAGAAGAAGCTAGAAAAGACTATAAAGCCTATAAAGGAAACGCTTTTTCACTATTTTAAACTATTCCAATTTAAATAGTTATATAAAATTATATAAAAATGCTAATGAAAATAATTAAGCTTTATATATTTTATTAGTTAGTAAAGTAGAAGAACCTAGTTCTTTTATTTAAATATTTAAATCCCCTAAATATGGAAAGTAGATTCTAGTTATAATAAAAGAAATAGAACAAAGAAGATCTATAAATAGTTAGAAAGTAATACTTCTATTTATTATTAATATTAAAAGTATTAATATTCTAAGTAGTACATAGGTTTATAAATTAAAAATAAATAATATAACTAAAGAGACTATATATAAGGCTTAATATGTAGCTTAAAGCTATAATTAATATTTAAGTATAAATTATATAGAAATCTTTAGTGCTACCTATAGGCCTAAAGATTATAGATATATAATACTTCTTTCTTTGTTTTTAAATAGATTTTAATATAATATGATACTATTATAGTATTTATTTATACTAATATTAATAAACCTATATATATTTATTTACTAACTAGTTTAAGTTTAATATAAAGAAGAGTTCTTTAGAATTTAATCTAAATATAAATATAAATACTTATAAGAATAATGGAAACTATACTTTTATTTATTTATTAAATAGAATATCATATAATTTGGATTAGAATCCTCAACTTTAATATAATTATCTAAAAGATATTCTGTATTTAATAAGATTTACAATTTCTCTTTATGCTAAAATGGTTTTTATTTTGAATAAAAAGCTTTATATAACTATTTTAGCTTACTATATTAAAAATATATTACTAGTTTCCAATCATTGAAAAACAACTAATTATATATATAATTCTTTATAATAGATGATTAAGATTAAGAACTTACGAGAACCTTCTATCCTTTTTAATTGGAATTTATCTATAAATTAAAAAGAAGAAATAGTTACTTTTAATTAGAGTAAACATACTAAGAAGTTTATTAAGAAATGAAAAAAGGAAACTATTTATAAACTTAACCCTCCTATAGATAATAATCTGAAATTACTTCAAAAAAGAAAAAGCTTTAAAAGAAGATATTTTAAAGTTTTAATAGGAATTAGGAGCTTTATTGTATTTAATTTCAAAGATAAAACTTAATTTTACTATTATAATAATAGCTTATTCCTAATTTACTTATAATCTAAATAAAAATTACTTTTTTAATTCTTAACTAGATATAAGGTTATTTAAATAATAATAGAGAATATAGATTTAGTTATAATTATAAAGATATATCTTCTATTACAAATATATTAAAATATGTTGATTGAAATTAAGTAAGAGATCTAAATAATAGAAAATCTACATCTTCTTATTTTTTTTATTTAAAAAGAAATAGTAATATTATAAATTATTTAATTATAAAATAGAAAGTAGTAGCTTTATCTACTTATAAAGCTAAGTATATAGTTCTATTAATTACTTATCAAAAGGTAACTTATTTATATTATAATTATAAATATATAAATTTAAAGTTAAAGTTATCTAAAATTAAAAAGCCTTAGATTTTTATAAATAGTTTAATAGTAAAAAAACTAATTAAAAGTCCTAAACCTTATGGAAAAGTAAAATATATAGATATAGGATATTATTGTATAAGAGGTTTTATTAGAAATAAAGATATCTTTATATATTATATAAATATAGAAGATAATATAACTATTACTTTAACTAAGTTTTTAAACTTGATAAAGTTTAAGTAAACTTTATTTAAGTTTTAAGAAAAGATATCTTAAAAATCTTTCCTTTTTTATCTTTTTATAATTTTAAACTCTATAGCTTTATATAAATATTTCTCTCTTTAGTTTTCTTCAAATTCTATAAGTCTTTATATAAATAAGTAATATATTAATAATATATATCTTATAGGGGGATATTAAATTTATTCTAATATATAAAAAGCTTCTATTTCTATTATTCTAATAGAAGTAAAAAGAAGTTATATAATATTTCTATATAAATAAATTGTATAAAAGTTACTTTATAAATATATCCTTATTTTACCTTTTTACTCCTAGTAGTTCTTAAGTAAATAAGGTAAAAGTATAGAGGTTTACTTTCTTATAAGATATTAGAAGTAGCTTAAGCTATATATACTATAATTATAATACTTTATATATTATAGCTATAGTAGCCTATATACTATAGCTATAGCTATAATTCTAATACTATAACTAGAATTCTAAGATAGACCTTCTATATAAGAACCTTAATATCTTTATAAATAATAGTTAGAAATAGTTAGTTATACTATTAATCAAATGACTATTTCTCCTTCTATTTAACTATTATTATTATGAATATTGTGAATAAATCCTCATATTGAGAAAACTACCTTTATCATATTATATTTCTCCTAGTTTTACAGTTATCTATAGTAATAACTTAACTCCCGATTTATCTATATATCTATCTGTTCTAATATATAGTAGTAATAATATATCTACTATTAATAATTAAGAGATTAATTTAATAGTTAGTAGTATATAACTTAAAACTAATAGTAAGAAAATAGGAGTTTTAGTTATATATTTTGTTTTATTTTAGATATTTCTAATGAGATTAGTTTTAATTTAATATATAAGTCCAAGGGAGGCTATTCTTATTATATTTAGAATATTGATTAAAATAAATAGAAATAATTATATTGAAAGGCTAATTCTTATGATTATTAGAATTACTCTTCATAATATAATTATGATAAGTATAAGTAGTAGATTTAAAAAGAATATAATAATAATAGGGATAATTTTAAGAAGTTTAGAATTAGTGGTAATAGTAATTAATATAATTAAAGAGAAATATAACAAAAGGAAATATAGATAGAAAAACCGTACAATAATAGTATTATAATAAATATAAACTAGAAAGTTATATAAGTCTAAAGAAAATAAGATAAAACTAAATAAGAAAGAAGGAAAGAAACTTCTTATAATTGAAAAAGAGAGAAATATAATATAAAACTATTCAGAATAAAAATAGTATAAGTATTCGTATTGGTAAGAATATCTAATATTAGTAGTATTTAAATTTTCTTATTAGTAGGACTATTTAATATTGATAGTATTTAGAAGAAGTATTTAAAATAGATCTTTCTAACTACTTATAATAATTTAAATAATAAAAGTTACTAGTAAGTTAGTAAAGTTGTTAATACTAGATATTATTATAATAATAAGGTAGAAGGATAGTAGGAGGAATATTATAGACTTAAGCCTTAGGGTTTATATGAGATATTACTATTAAGCCTTTATATAATTATTATTCCTATAATTTAGTACAATGTTTTACTTAAAGTATAAACTTCTTAGATTTATTCTAATATTATTAAAGTATTATTAATGTATCTCTTATGGCTAAGTTCTAATATCTATTTAACCTTTTATAATAAGAAGGAGTAATTATTAAGAATAATGTATTTAAGAAATAGAGTTTACACTAGCTAAACCTTAGGTATTAGTACTATTTCTATAGACTTGGCCTTATTTGAATGACTTAAAATAAAGCTTTATATAGTATATATAACTATATTTAGTTATAAATAAAATATATTAGATTTTACTTCCTAATTATATATAATAAATAAGAGTCTTGTAATACTAAAGAGTTACTAGCCAAAGAATATATATTATAATAATTTAATATATTTTAAATGTTAAGATATTTTTTGAAAATACTTTCTTTTTTAATTTCTGAAGAGCTAATTGGTAACTTATTTAATACAGTACCTTTTAAAAAGAAAGTAAGGCTTATAATTTATAGGATTGATCTAATTTTAAAATAACTATTTACTAAAACTATTTCTTAATGCTTTTTCAGAAGTTATTTTTAAATACCTTTCTTAGAGCTAAATAGAATTAATAAGTTTTTAAAATATCTAAATTAAATATTATTAAGGACTTTATTCTTATAACAGCAGACTATAAGGAGGATTAATAATTCCTAATAGATATTACTAAAAAGATTTATATAAGAGATATTATAGACTTTATAGAAAAAAGATTAAAAACTTATATAGCTTTCCATAAGCTTTATATTTTAAGACTTAAGAATATTGATGTTAGAAGTCAAATTAAATCTATATAATAACTTAGATGTTTAAATATATAAATAAGGCATTTTCATATCAATATTAACATATAGAAGAAGATATAGTAATATAAATTACTAAATATTAGTAATTACTTTAATATTATAAGTAATTTATATTTTTAGAATACTATTTTAATATATTATAACATATTTTCATTCTTTAGACTTAAGTGTCCTATTATAAAAATAATAATTAAAATATAGTTTTAAAAGTGATAAGATATTATATATAAGATTTAAATAGTTTTTTATATTCTTTCTACTTTTAGAATATTTTAGGTTTATAATCTTATAATTATATTAGTTTTCTTACTAATTAAGCCTTATATATAAAGCTATCTCTTTATAATTTAAAGTCGTTTAAATTTGATATTTTTAAATAAAGTTATTTTGATTCTTATAAAAGTAACATAATATCTCCCTAAGACTCTTTTATGTAATAAGATTAACTATAATATTTTAATATTATAATAGAAGTTTTAATTTTCTTTTAAATACTTAAGGTAATAAGAGATATATGTAGGATTCAGATAAACCTTTATACTTTCTGAAATATAAACTGAGTTATATTTTGATTTATTATTATTATATATATCTTTAGCGGGGGTATAAATGTCTATAACAATAGGTAATCTCATTACCATTTTAATTAGTTGTAAGCTAGTATTAGCACGAATACTATTATTAGGTAAAACCTACAGTTAAATCTATATATAGGGTGAAGAGTTGAGATACTATTCTAGGTATAGAGTAAAAGTCACTAAATATATATCTTTAGTTAGCTTATAAAAGCTAAATATTAAATATTTTTATTAGAGGGAAGATGGAATAGTTACTAATTTTGAATTAAACGTCTTAGGGAAACTTTAGATTTTTAAATAATCATAATTATATAATTAGCCTTATATTTAAAATAGTTATAATACTATATAATAAGTATATTATAAAAAGAGATTTTAATACTATTCTTTCTAAGATTCTTTTATCTTTAATTTAAATATTTTAATTCATATCTTCTAAGATATAGAGTATTTTATAATTCTTCAAGGGATTCTTATACAAAACCATATTTAGTATAATATAAAACCTATGCTTATTAAAAACTTGAGAGATACTAAGATTTTTATTATAATTAGTAAAAGTAAAAGATTTAAATTATATTTATATAATATTACTTTCTATATTATTCTAATTATAAGCCTTATCTCCTTTTAGTAATTATAAGAATAAAGCTACTAGTAAAATATCAAGTTAAACTACTGATTTTAACTATAGAGAAATAATTATTTCAAAATTATAATTATTAATATTTAATACAATTAGTAAATTTTTAAATACTATATATCTTATAAGAGATTAATTACTTTAATAATATAATTAGTATAATAGAAGCTTTCTCCTAGATANGTACTACTATTAGTAGTATATAATAGATACTATTTGAAAATTCTTAAAATATAATACATAACTTTAATATCAATAGTCAGGATATCTTAATAGAAAGCCTTTTAACTATTTTATCTTAACTATATAAAGTATTTATATTACTAATAGCTATTTAAAGTATAATAGAGATTAGTTTATTTAGAAAATATATAAAGCTTATAGTATTAATAAAGTAAAATATAATTCTACTATATAGAATATAAGAATACTTTATATACTCCTTCAAGAGAGTATATTACTTTTAACCTTTACCCTTATTATTAAAACTATAATAACTATATTTTAATTTTAATATTTATAAATAGAACTCCTAATTACTTTTAAGATTTTTATTTTATTAATTATATTAAAACTGTTATTATAAGAGTATTTAAGAGCTTTATTGTATTTCTTAAATAGTAAT
>AMCV02000010.1:924467-940885 GCA_000350065.2 Colletotrichum orbiculare MAFF 240422
ACTATCTATATTAATTTTAAAACTATATACTATAAAGGATTCTCTAAAATAGTATAATATAAGAGTACTAATAAATTACTATATTATTAAAAGCTAATTTTTAAAGTCGCTTTTAAATATCTAGAAGAATTCTAAACTATAGAATCTTATATATATATAGAAAGCTACTTAGTATATTATATAAATAGGGATTTTTATAGAATTTTTATTTGTAATCTTTATATAGTTAAAATTAAAGATTTAGCTAAAAAAATTAGATTAAGATATTAGTAGAATTTTATAAAAATAGGGATACCTAAAAGTATTATTATTATAAATATAAAAGTACTTAGGGTAAGCGTTTCGTCTATAGGAGTTAATTGAAATATTATTATAAAAGTAGGGGTTTATTAGAAGAGTTTTTAAAAAGCTATATAAGTCTCTTAAGGAATTTAAAGCTAGAGATATTATAAATCTCTAGTATTAAAACTCTAGTAGTAGCTTAAAGAAAATTATTATATTTACTAAATATATTCTTATAAGTAAAAACTAAGTATAATTATTAGCTTCTTAATAGTAGCTATTAGGAAATACTTTATTTTAAAATTAAATTAAGTATAGTTATTAGTATTATAATAATAGCTATTTATAAAGAATTAGTATATAATTCAGAAGTTCTTAGTAAAGTCTTAAAATAAGAAGAGTCTAAAATATCTAAGTAATAAATCTTATAATTCTTTATTTTATATAGATTTTAGATATAGGGTTTTCACAATTCCTTCTTCTACTATAATAAGTCTTATTAATCTATAGTATAATAATATAATAGAAAGGTTAACTACTAATTAGTATTAATTTATCTAGAGAGTAATATATATTATATATAATATTATTATATAAGTATAAAGTAATATTTTAATTATTTATTATTATTATTATTCTTATATTATATAATATAAGATGCTACATAAAGCTCTAAATCTTTAGTATAATAATTACTTACTAATTGCTATATAATTAACTATAACTAGCGCTAAATACCTAGTATCCGTCACTAGTAGGGCGCGGAAGGTATACTACTATATATATAGCAATACATATAGTTACCGCATACCCTATAGCATAACGCAACTAATAATACTATTAAGATATAAACGACTATTTTATAAGTTTTAAAAATACTTTTCTATAATAGTTTTTAATTTATTCTTATATTATAAATATCCTTCTATTTTTCTAATACTCCCCTAATAATAGTTATATATTTAATTACTTTTACTCTATATTTAGAATTATATCTACGTTCTTTACCTTTATATAGATTTGACTATACATTTTACTTAATAATAGCATTCATATTAGTACTAGCTTAGAGCTAGTTAAAATAATAATGAAATTATTTATTATTATAGATAATTATACTCCTAGTTCTGGTATTTAATCCTTTTATAATAGAAGACTTTAGAATAATAATTAAAAAGAACTTCATTTAGAATAAAGTTTAATATATATAATTAAGAATAACTACTAAAGTTATAAAGTTGAGAGCTTTTATAAACTTCTTAAAGATAAAATAAAAAAGAATACTAAAAGTTAGATACGCTATAGTTTATTACTTTTCTATATTTATATTTATATAAAAGAATTGAAATCTCTTCAAATCCTATATAGCTATTTATAATAAGATTCCTATAGAATAAATATAGAAATATCTAATTATAACTATTATAATCTAAACTATTATTCTATTATAATAGATTATAGCAGAACTATTCTAAATATTATAATTAATAAGTAGCTTATAGATATTTAAAAAAATATTATCTACCTAACTTATAATCTATTATACTAAACGAAGAATATTAGGAAACAGATATGAGTTAGATAATACTTTAATATTAATATATTCTTATAAGGGAAGGGCTGATAGCTTACTTTCTACTATAACTATTAGTAGATATATTACCCCCTAAAGTATGACTTTAGCCTTTCTATCTCCCTACTAAGTACTATAACTAGCCCATAGTTAATCTAAAGCTAAAATCCTTATAGCTATAGTAGCTGGTATATCTACTCTATAATAACGTTTTATAGATAATATATAATTAATAACTCCTTCTATAATAACCTTATACCTTTATACCCTTATACCTTTATACCCTTACGCCTTTACAACTATATATAATTCAAATATCTCATGATATTTAATTATTACTATTAGAGTTCTAGCTATTTAGCTATTACTCATATTTATCCTACTAACCTATTTTAAGTATTCAAAGGCTTGAGTATTCTCTTTTACTTTTATAATCCTATGTTTTCTATTTACTATAGAAAATCAATTATTAGAGTTAAGGTTATACTACCTTAATTATTTAAATTCTAAATTGATCAAACTATAATATTAGAATATTTGGTAAATAGACTACTTGGTAGCCTGAGTATAATAAAGCTAAAAACTCTATATAATATAGGGTTAACTTTTCTAAAAATAAATTCTATTTAGATATTAATACTATGAAGTTCCCTACTTCCTATAGAACCTGAACATCTTATTATTATTACTATATATATTAATATTAGTACTATTTTTAGATATTTTTCTAAATAACTTATTTTTTAATAATTAAGAGTTATTAATTCCTCTTAATTTTCTACTAATTACTTATTATTAATTTAATAGATTATAAGTCTAACTTTATATTAATTTCTCTCTTTATATTATATCTCTAAGTATACTTATTATCGATATTAATATCTATATCTTTGTTAATACCTATTCAGGTTATACTAGAAATTATACTAACTAATCCTAAGCTTCTTTGTATTTATCTATCTTTAAAAAACCTCTCTTAACTACTTCTATAAAACTCTATGCTTATTCTTTTTATATTTACTTTAACTAACTAATTAATTCTTCTTATTAACTCATTAGTTAAATACTAGATAAATCTATAAAAAGATTATACTAATTAGAATAATAAGCTTATTATTAGGCTAGTAAAAGAAATAGTTAAATAGTAGAAGCTGAAAGTCTCTTATATTCTAAGTCTACTAAGACTTTCTATAAACTAGCTCTTAGGTCTATTAAAACCTTTATAAATTAGAGCTTCAAGTTATCCCTAACTTTTATAAAAAAGTATTTCATATAAGATTTAAACTTTAGACTACTAGAGATTATAGGAGTATTAATTTATTATTTAACTATTAAGCTATACTATTATTAATCTTTCAGTTAATTATAGTTTACTAGAGTTAGATCCTAAATATCTTAATTCTACTTCAGGATTTTAATTAATTCTTTATTAAATAACTACTTTACTTTCTTAGGTTATTATTTAAGAGTACAAATATTTCTAAGTTATATTTTATCCCTAAGTTAAACGGAACTTAGAATTATAGTATCTAATCTATCTATATTAAAACGTTACGTATTAATAAAGATATTTTTATAGATTTAATTAAACCTATTTCTAGAAATAATACTAATAAGTATAATAAAACTCTCAGTTATATATAGTTAAATTATAAAAATAGTCTTTTGAAAATTATTAAGCATAATACTAATACTTTTAATATATTAAATTATTTAAAAAGATTTTATAAACTAATTAGTTTTTTCAATAAGTTTCTTATTTACAAAAAACTTTTTAATACTACTCTTAATAACTTTAAGTTTATAGAAGAATGTTTAAATAAGATAAATAAAACTTACTAATAACTTCACTTATAATAAAATCAAACTATTTAATTAAATTATTATTATTTATATCCTAAATAGTTTAGATAACAATTATAAAGGTTTTATTATTTTAATTATTTAGAATTTTAGATCTAATAAGGATTCTTATAAGTCAGATTCCTTATTCTCTAATATATTAGATAAGTTTAAAAAGAAAATTTAGACTTCTTTAGTTAATTTCATAATTAAAAAGAACTTTAGAAATAAGGTTTTTAAATAGTTTTCTCTTAAGGTTATCAAGAAACTTTAGAAGAAATAGAAAGGTATTTCTTATAATTATTATAAAAAGACTAATTATACTAAGGAAAACTATTTTAATTCTTTTTTAAAAAATACTCCTATTTAAATAATATCTAAAGTTCATAAGAGTCCTCTTAAGTTTTCTAAAAAGAAAATAAAATAAAGTAAATAAGAATTTAGAATTAATTAATATTATTTTAACTTAAGAAGGAATAATTAAAGAAATTTTTAGTAATATAACTAAAGATTTTATATAATTTAATTTTGATACTAAAGAAACTAAAGAAGAAGAAGATAAAGAGCAAAGTATTAAACTTAAAAATATAATTCTAATTTAACCTTCTCTTAAAAAGGTTTTTACTGAAAAAACTCTAGGTATTTTAATTTCTAAGAAGATTTAATAAGTTAGGAGTTCTATTAATTAGATTAAAACTATTTTATTCTTTATTAATATTAAAACTACTATTTATATAATTAAAAATTATAATTCTTTAGTTAATAAAATCAAGATTTCTTTTACTTATGAAATAGGGAAATACTGAAGAGATTATTTTAACTATAAAAAGTAATTTAAAAAGTATCCTAAATAATATTAAATATTCTTTATATAATATTTATTATATACTATAACTCCTACTTGACGTAGTAGTTTAACGTCTGGCTGGCTTTTACTGTTTTATAGTAAGAGTAGTAGGTTTAAATCCTATAATAGGTAACTGTAACTAGTATTCCTACTAGTTATATAAACTAAGTATAATAACTACTACTAACTAGTAGCTCTTACTAGTAGCTATTAATAGCTAGTAACTATTAATAGCTAGTAATAAGTATTACCAACTAGTTAGTATTAGTATTATATAACTAATTATAATCCTCTAAAAAGTAATTGTAATAGATATAGGTATATATATACCTTTTATTTATTAGCTATTATATTAACTAACTATATTATTACTATTTGAGGTTTCCTCTATTTAAATAGTTCTTTAGTACTAGTAGTATCTAGAGGGTAAATAAAATAAGAGCTAACTACTAGGTATAGCTTCTTTTAAAGGGTTCTTAAGAGGTATATAACTTTAAATAGACTAAAGACCTTCAATATAACTAACAATATTTATATACTATAACTAGATATTAATCTATTAAGTTAATTTAAATTTAATTTAATAGGAATATTATCTATTTTCTTTAATAAACCTATACTATATAATATTCAATAGGATAAACTCTTACTTATAAGAACTAAAGTTAATAACTTCTATAAGTTTAGAATCCCTATTTAACTAAAGTAAATAGTTCTTTATACTAATATTACTAATATTAACAACTTAAAACTATAATATAATAGAATAAGCTATAATAGTAATATTTCTAACTTAATTAAGAATATAATAAATAATATTAGTTATAAGTATTTAAAAATAATAAACTACCTATTTATAAACCTTATTTTAAAAGTAAGTTTACTAATAAAGTTAATAGAGATTTAAATATTTTTAAGAAGTTCAAATATCTTAATTATATTAATTTAGACTTATATAAATCTATTTTACTAGAAACCTATGATTATTATAAATACTTTATTTTACTTATAGATAAATATAGTAGATTTATTTAGGGAAAGTTGTTAAGAAGTAAAAGCTCTAAAGAAGTTATTTTAACTTTTGAAGAAATTATTAATATAATTAATAATAATAATAGTAATAAGAAAATTAAAGAAGTTAATATAAATAGTAGCCTTGAGTTCTCTAATAATAGAATAAAAATTATTTATCTTAATAATAATATTATTTATAATATAAAACTACTTTATACTTATAAATCTAATATTTTAATTGAAAAAGTTATAAGAACTATAGTCGATAAGACTAAAACCTTTCTCAATAACTCTAGTTTATTTTTATACTTTTAAAAATTAGCTATTCTAACTTTTATTTATATTTATAATAGAATACTTTATTCTTCTCTTAAATTTAAAATCCTTTATAAATTAAAGAATAAAAAGAAACTTTTTATTAGTAATATAAAAGTATAGGATAGTATCTATTACTATAAGGTTAAAAATAAGTATTCTAAAAAGCTTAGTCTAAAAATAAAAAAGGATATTATAATTACCTATAGCTATAATACTTATTTAATTTAGGATTTTCAAATTTATAATACTATTTAATCTAGAGATATAAATATTCTTAAAAACTAATTTAATTCTTAATAAAAAGAAGAATTATCTATTTTTAATAATATTATGATTACTAGGTTTACATACCTTAATAAAGAGAATAAGTCTAACTAACTTGATTCTAATAATCCTTTTTAGAATCTAGTTATTATTAAGTTTAGTAGAGTTCATAATTCTACTAAAAATACTAATTATTCTCTTCCTCTTAATAAAGTTAATAATAGTAATAATAATTTAAATCCTTCTCTTAATAAAGAACTAAATAGTTTTTCTATAATTTATCCTAATAGAATTATAAATAGTAATAGGAACTTTAAAAAAAAGTCTACTATATCTATAGAGATTCTTTTTTTAAGTCTAAAAGTTAAAAAGAACTATAGATAGTATTTATATAAAGAATGTATACTTCTTATAATTAAGAACTATTCTTTTTAGTTTTTTATACTAATTATAATTAATATAATTATAATAATAACTTATTTATTAATAAACATAGTAATTTTTATACTATTAAATATATATTCTTAGTTAATACTATAGATAAATTAATTATCTTTTTAAAAGGTATTAGCTTTTAGTTTAATAATAATTAGATTCATATTATAAATAAAGAGGTTAAGTCTATTAAGTCTATAGAAGTTTGAACTATTATACTACTGCTTACTATTTCTTTTATTAAAAAGAATAATATTAATATATTAGAAGATAGATAGGTTTATAAAATAAAACCTAATAATTAGGATCCTAATAATCCCATATATAAGGCTAGATAGGTTACTTAAGGTTTTAACTAGTATTTTAGTATTAATTGGTTAGAAACTTTTAGTACTACTTATAAGCTTAAAAAGTATAGATATATATTAATTATATCTATTTATTATAACTAGATTCTAATGTAATATAAGATTATTACTATATTTATTTATATAAAAATAGATAGAAAAGTATATATTAGGTTACCTACTAGTTATATCTATAATAAAAGTTCTTAAAGTTTGATTTATAGTACTAACTATAAGAATCAGCTTTTTATTTATTTTTTAAATAAGGCTTTATATAAATTAAAATAGAGCCCTAGGTTTTAATATTTATACTTTAAATCTATTTTATATAAGATTAGTTTTAAAATATCTCCCTACAATAAAGGGATATTTATATTTAATATTATTCTTAATAAAAGTAAATATTTAGCTATTTTAGTATATTATATTAATAATATACTATTAAGTCTACTATTTCAGAATATACTTATAATAGTTTTTAAAAAGATATAAAAATCTAAAATCTAGGAGACCCTAATACCTTTTTAAATAATAATTTAATTATTCACTATAAGAACAAAAATCTAGAAATAAATCAGTTTAAATATACTAATAAGATTCTTATTAAGTTTAATAAAAAAGATATCTATAGTTTTAATATTCTAATAGATAATAAAGCGAAATTCTTTATTAATAAAGATAATACTACTAAAGAAGAAATATTAGAATATTAAAAAGAAATAGGAGCTTTATTATATTTAGCTTTAAAAGCCAAGCTAAATATTACTCTAGCTATTACTACTTACTCTCAATTTTCTTTAAATCTTTCTAAAAAAGATATTTTCTTATTCTTAATAGGATATAGGATTACTCAAAAAAGAATCCTAATTATAGGTTAATTTATAACTATAATAATATTAATCTTTTTAATTTATTTAAGTTTATAAACTCAAATTAGACCAAAGATATTAATAATAGAAAATCTACTTTAATATATATATTTTACCTAGATCTTTATAATATTATAAGTTATAGTTCAACTAAGTAAAGAATAGTAGTTCTATCTATTTATATAGCTAAATATTTAGTTCTAATAGATACTACTAAAGAAGCTATTTACTTATATAATAACTATAGTTTTATTAATAAGGCTTTAGGATTCAGAACTATTAATAAGCTAATTATCTTTATAAATAGTCAATTAGCCAAACAACTTACTAAAAATACTGAATTCTATAAAAAAGCTAAATATATTAATATTTATTATTACTAAATTAGAGATCTTATTCGAGAAAATCAGATTAATCTCTATTATATTAATACAAAAGATAATATAGCTAATCTTTTAATGAAGCTTTTAAACTGAGTTAAATTTAATAATATTATTAAGAGGATATTATAGAGTAACTTCAATATTTAGCCTTCTTATAAAGGAAATAGTCTTAATAGTCTATTTTCTGAGGATTAATCTTTTCCTTCAATCTTTTATTAGTTTTAATTTTTTTTTTGATTTCTCTTGATTTTCTTTTACTTTATTTTAAAGTCTTTTCTTTTAAACCTTTCTAAATTTTAGGTTTTTTAGACTTTAATCCTTTTTAAAGGATTCTCTCTATTTTTCCTATATAGTTTTTAGAGTTTTTACTACTTTTTAAGCTATAAAAGATTTATTTATCTTATATATCTTAAGGGGGGATATTAGAGTTCTAGCTATTTAACTATTATTTATATTTATCCTAATAATCTATTTTAAGTATTTAAAGGCTTAAGTATTCTCTTTTATTCTTATAACCCTATGTTTTCTACTTATTATAGAAACTTAATTATTAGAGTTAAAGTAATACTACCTTAATTATTTATACTTTAAATTAATCAAACTATAATATTAGAATATCTAGTAAATAGACTACTTAGTAACTTAAGTATAATAGAGCTAAAAGCTCTATATAATATAAGGTTAATCTTTCTGAAAATAAACTCTATTTAGTTATTAATACTACGAAATTCCCTACTTCTTATAGAACTCGAACTTCCTATTATTATTACTATCTATATTAATATCAATACTATTTTCAGATATCATTCTGAATAACTTATTCTTTAATAATTAAGAGTTGTTAATTCCCCTGGACCTTTTACTAGTTACCTATTACTAGTTCAACAATTACTAACTATAAGCATTCTATTAGAGTATTTATTATAATCTTAATATCTATGACTTTAATATCCTTTAGACTAAGCCTTATTTATTTCTAAAATAAGACTTTATATTATTAATATGAATATTCTCTATTATTAATATAAACTAATTTATAATATCTCTATAGATATATAAGGGAATGGCTAAAGACCCAGCTAGGGGAGGTATAATAATAGAAAGTAAGTCTCTATAAGTTATAAGACTTCAACTTAATAGGCTGCCTAGTAGTAGCTATAAGAAAGCCTTTATCTTATAATAGCCTTAAGCTACTATATTATATAATATATAATAATCCTAGTTATCCCAGCTCTCTATATAAACTATAAAATATATATCTTTATAATTATCCCCCCCTTTAGAAGCCTTAAGCCTTAAGGCTTATAAATACTATATAGTTACTTTAATAGTTTGACTAGCTATTTACTAACTGTTTGGGAATTATAGAATAGAAAGATTCTTCCTATATATATATTAAAAAATAAAGCTTATCCTTTATATATATTAATATATAATCTTTTCCTACTATATTAACTTAATAAGGTTTCCTATAAGTTTATTAACCTATAAGGTCTCTTACCTATTAGTAAACCTTTAGTATATTAATTAGAAATCTTTAAAGTAAACCCTGCGATATCTCATTCTTTCTTATATTTATAAAGCTTCTTATAAAGTATCTTAATACTAATTAGGTATTTAAAGCTTCCTATAGCTATTTAGGCTATTAAAATATGAATATATACTTATTAGATTATTTATTCTCTAGGATATTTTTACTATATTATAAATTTCTAGCCCTAAGTTTAATATGATTTTAGGGCTCTTTTAGTATTATATTTTTAATAGTAAAGTAGTTATAATAGACTCTTATAAGAAAGTCTAATTTCTAGTAGAATATGGTGTGTTACGTATTTAGCCCCCTACCTAGGGGGTAGCCTTATATAACGCTTAGTATTAAATCTCTATAATAAAAAAAACCTAATAATATACTATAGCCTATATATATCTCTATAGGCAACTATAGTAAAAAAGACCCTATAGTATAGTATTTAGTTCAGACCTAGCTCCAACCTAGAAATTGGTATAGGCTGCGTGATAGTTTCTATAGTAGGTTGTAGCTTAATATACTAGTGGTAGCTTCGAAGTATTAAACTTACTATAATAATACTTATAATATTAACTTATACTAACTAGTAATAATACTACTAGTGTACCTTGATAATACTAGTCTTATAGATAAAAGAAAGTAATAGACTATAGACTAGCCCTCTCTTTATCCTTTAATATATTTAGGTTAACAGCTATCTGTAATAATACTACTACTAATAACAATAATAATAATAACAGGAATACTGTTACTATACTCAACCCTTATAACCTTAATATAAATATCAATCTTATTAAGGCTATTAATAACTATAAGGACTATAGCTACTTTTATAAAAACCTAAATAAGTTAGTATTATAAAAAAGTAACTTTACTACTCTCCCTAGCCTTTTTAAAGTAACTATAGCTAAGTTTAACCTTGAAATATTACTAATAGATAAGGTTATTAGTATAATTAAGAAGCATAAGATTAAAAGAATAAAAAAAAATCTAATACTTAAAAGTAGGGTATTTAGTAATAATTCTAAATACTTTAATATATATTAGAGGTAGCTTATTAAATACTATTTTAAAAAATATATATATCGAAATCTATAACTAGTAGTTATTAGCTAATAGTTAGGAAGGCTTAAGATAGTATTGTTAGGTAAGATGACCTAAGGGTAGAGATGTCATAATTTGAAGACCTAAAGTAACTATAGCCGTAGTAGTTAGCATAAAGTAGGTTGGGGTATAGGTCCTAGCTAGATGCTAAATATTCTCTGTGTGAAGTAAAAGGCTTGTCTAGCAGAATATGTAAAACATATTATAATAATAAGTAGTTATAATATAGTCTAATTTACTATATAGTTCATATGAGATTTCGAAATATAGCTACTTTAGGGCTTTTTCTCAAGTATTAATTTATCTATAGTAGTTAGATACTAAGTCCTTAGTAGTATTATAACTAGTAACCCTCTTAATACTAAGTATAGTTTTCTCCTTAATACTACTAAAGACCTCTTTATAAAACTATAATATCTCTTAGAAGTACTTAGCTATTAGAACTATAATTCTGGATATTTAATTATTAAACTTCTAATATTATAAGTATTATTATAACTTAACTTTAAAGTAATAAAAAAAGGTAAATATGTAAAGCTTTAAGGTTTCTATAGAAATACCTATAGCCCTATAAATTGCCAACTATTTAGTATAGAATTTAAATAGGGATTAATCTTTATATTAAAATATATAAAGTATACTATATAGATATAACTTTTATAAAATAGGATTAGTTAATAAGTAGTAAATAAGTATTATAAAGTTAGCTTATATAAAGTCTAGTAATAGTATATAGTAATAATTATACTACTAAGTCTATAGGCTACATAATAGCTTTATTATAATTTACTAAATCTTATATACTTTAGAAGCCTGTAGTTATAATATATAGCTATTCAAAATTACCATTAGTTAATCTTTAATTTTATATAAAATAATAATTTTATAAAGAAACCTATAAGGATAATTAGGAAGCTTACAATAATCCCTATAGGTGGGAGTAAATATTATCTCTAGAATTGATAGTATTATTACTATAAATTTACTATTAAATAATTATGAGAACAAGTATAACATAGAGTCTACTAGGCGGTTATATAAAGATTATATAAAGCCTAACCGCTCTATTTATATATATTTAAGCGCTTCATTCTAGTTTAAATATATTATATTTTTTAACTACTTATATTCAGACTATATACTATATTATTTATTTATTATAGTTATAAACCTAGTAATATTTAATTACCTTTTAAACTACTCTTCAATGATAAATATAAAAGAAATCCTTTTTAATCTATTATATTAGTTTTTTAATGAACTACTTGAAAATAGTATACTTAACTACTAATAACCTTAATATAATAATAAAACTATCTAATAACTCTAATTTTAACTACTAATATATTATATTATAATTCTATATAACTAGCCGAAATATTTAGAAATATATTAATCTAGATATTAAATTAGATTTTAATATCTTAAAACTAATAAATCTACTTAACTTTAATAAATAACTTATCTAAAGAAACACTACTTAGTAGATATTTAAAAATATTAACCTTTTTATTCTTTTAATTCAAAGTATTTTCAACTATTATATAGTAGATCTTAAACTTTAAATAGTTTAAATGTCTAATTATGAAGAGAAAAGAAAATACTATAATATAATTTAGATATAAGTTAATATAACTATTAATAATAACCTTCTGATATATTTCAATAGAACTCTTTAATAATAATAATATCTCTTTTTAAGTTTTTCTGAGGATTCTAAAATAGTAAAAAATTAAACGTAATTCAGTTTTATAGTAATAAATTAGAGTTGAATATAAGAAAGTCCTTAAGAAGGCTAATTTAAATATTTCTAATTTAATATAGTATAATAAGTAATATACTATCTACTTTTAAATAGTTATATATTAAATTCCTAAAATCTAGAGAGTTCTTACTATTAAAGAGTAACTTTAAATGCTTAGCTAATATATTTTACCTAATTAGGTTATAACTTAATATTAAAATATTATTAAAAGAGAAATTGTAAACTTAAATATTAATAATCTAACTAAATAAAGAGAAGTTTTTTCTATTTTCTTTTATATTAATAAAGTCTTAATACAAAAGTATAATATAATACTATCTATATTAACTATTCTTATAAAGAGTCAGATAAGACATCTTAGTTAAAACTAAAATACCTATATAATTTCAAAAGCTACTTATACCCTCCTCAAAACTATGAATATATTAGGTATATTATTATAAACTTATATATTAGATTCCTATATATTCAAATAATAGTTACTACTTTAAATAGTATTATAAATAGAATAAACAACCTAGAACTCTATATTCTCTACTAGAAATTAGTAATAAAAAGATAGCTAAACTCTAAACGATATACTAATAAAGCTCAAGAAATACTTTTAGATATTTTAAAAGCTAAAATAACTCTTTTAAGTAGTAAGTCTAGTAATAGTAATTACTACCCTTCTAACTTAATATATATTAGTATTAACTTCTTACTTCTTAAGAAATTAATTAACATCCGCCTTAAGATCTTCTAAACTATTTAAAAACCTTACTTATATTTAGTAAGTATAGTATTTAATAGCTATAGAATAGTCTATAATACTAACTTAATAAACCTTTTTAAAAAAAGACTTTTAAATTAAACTATAAGATAGATATAATTTAATATAGTTTAACTAACTTCCTTATAATTAGATAAAGTAAATACGTAATTGGGAATACTTTTAATAATTTAAATAAGAAGAATATACTAGACTTAGTATTAAACAATATATATTATATTGAAAACTTTCATACTAATATTATTTTAAAAGCTCGACTTCTCAATAAGACTAAAATCTAATATATAAGCCTTAATTATATTTTTAGATTTAGCCTAATAAACTAATTTATTATTATAAGATAGTTATTTAGAAAGTATAACCTTATATTCTTTAAATTTAAATTAATTTTAAACTATCTTACAGTCTATTTAAGTAGTTTAGATACTATTATAGAATCTCCAAGTATATTATTCTTATAAATTTATTTAAAGATAGTTCTTCTAGAAATACAGTCAGATAATACTTATAAATAGTACTTTTAAGCGGAATACTTTAAATAAAATATTCTTAAGTATTTAGTTCTAAATACTTAGAAAGTAAAAATATATTAAACTAAAATAACTAGATTATTCTTATTATATAAAAACCTACTTTTAATGAGTTATTCCTAGATAAACTTTAGAGTTATACTTAGTTTACCTATTTTACCATATTATTTAAAATCTATTCAATTTTCCTAGGGCTTTTATAAGTAACTCCTAGGTACTTATTATTAAAAATAAATTTTCAAGTCTTCTTTTTATATTTATATTATTTAATAAAACTTATAATTTAGTCTTTTAAATATTAAAAATATTTAAAGGTTAGGTAAAATAATAGAAAGATCCTTTAATATATAAAATCCAATAAGATATTAAAAAAGCTATAATAGTAATTAATAGAGAAACTGATTATTAAATATACATAATAGAATAAAGGATTAATTTTACACTATTTCTTTCTTATACTAAAGAATTAGTTAGAATGAGTAAACATATTAGAAACAAACTAATTACCTGCAGAATAAAAATACGAGAAGTTATAGGATTACTACTGAAATTCGAAGTAAAGCTAATTTAAGTAGTAATTATACTATATAATATATCTCTAAATATTCAAAATAACTAGAGATTACTATATAAAATTAAAGAAGGCTAATTTAAATAGTATTTTTATTAATAAATATTAAAATATACTCTAAGCTTTTATAAAAACTTAGAATCTTATTAAAAATAGATTTATACTTATAAATATTAAGTATACCTACTTAAGAAATACTATAAATAAAATATTATGAAAAAGTTATTTAAATTTAAACCTAGGGGGTATATTAGATACCTAATAGGTTATATTCTAAATACTTATAATTTCTATAAGATCTAAATCCTGACTTTTTAAAAAGAATTCATTATTTAAAATATTAAATTTAATAAGATAAAATTTTACTTAAGATAAGATTTATATAAAATACTTATAGAAGAAGTTATAAAACTACTAATTAAGTTAATTACTAAAGAAAAAGAAGACTTTATTCTTAAAATATTCAGAGATTTTATAATAATAAGAATACTTGATAAAAAACCTTTTTTCTACTAACTATCCTATTAGTATTAGAAGTAGCCTAAAATATTAAGTTAAGTCTAGAGTTAGTCTTAAAGATTAATAAACAAAGTTTAATTATGCCTAAATTAATATTTAAACTATTAAGATTAATTTAAGATTCTAATTAGTTTTAATTAGAAGAAATAATTCTTAGTAGTAGTTAGAATTTAAAAAGTATACTAATAATGAGAAAATTAGATAATATATTTAAAATAAGAGATCTAGCTAGTTAGAAGGGAATACTTATTTTAAATAAATATAGAGGTGAATATTTTAAGATTTCTATTTAACTAACTTAGGGAAAACTAAAGTATAGCTTTAGATTTTAATTAATTAGAATAATAAGTTTAATTACTTAAGAAATAGGTTAATAATATATAAATAAATAATAATAACAACTTTGGCTAGAAATTAATATTAATAACTATATAATACTTTGAAAAGAATATAATAGTAGTATTTTATACCTAATAGAGTATAAATAAAGTAGTTTTATTAATACTTATTTATCTAATTAGTAATAGGGGCTTAATAAAGATAGTCTTAACCTTTTAATATTATTCTTTGTTATTTTGAATATAATATTAAAGAAGCAAGATC
The DNA here is from genome assembly GCA_000350065.2 of Colletotrichum orbiculare MAFF 240422. Classification (NCBI taxonomy): domain Eukaryota; kingdom Fungi; phylum Ascomycota; class Sordariomycetes; order Glomerellales; family Glomerellaceae; genus Colletotrichum; species Colletotrichum orbiculare. The sequence goes on from AMCV02000010.1 coordinate 940,034, forward strand.
CTTCTACTAAGATTTTAATATATATTAATTATCTAATTATACTACTAAAAATTTAGAAAGATATTACTAACCTATTAGAACTATTATAAAAATTCTTTATTAAAAAAGTAAGAACTAAAGGTACAAAACTAAAAGAAAAAGATACCTAGTAAGAAATAAACTACTAAAATATTAAAACTAAACCCCTTCTTCTTGAATACGTTTTTACCTATAAGATAGATATAAAACGTTATTTAGAGTAATATAAAGTAAGGACTTATATATATAAAGACATATAACTAGTTAATCTATTTCAAATTATATATATAGTAATACTAACTATCTAAATATTTTAAATAATTATAATAATTATAGTATAATTTAATCTTGAAATCCTATAGTTTAATATTATTAATATATTTCTAAATACTATAAAGGATTTTAATAGACTTCTAATAATAATTAAACTACTAGATAGATTTAAAGTTATAGGGAAATATACTAAGCTTAAATAAGCTTTTTATAAGTTTTAAAATATATTTTTTAATATAAAGCTTTTTATATTACTCTTATATTCTTAAACTTCCTATTATATCTAAAAAAGCTATATCTATTTAAAAGTAAGAATTTAAATATTTATATCTTCTTCTATATAAATAATATTCTTCTCTTAAATTATAAGATAGCTAAAGAAATACTCTTAAGCTTATTATAAATATAAAGTATACTTATAAACCTAAGGAATAAAATCTTATTAAGTATTTCTTAAGAGTTTAAATGATAAGAAATCAAAAGTCTCAAAAGGTTTACTTAGTTTATAATATATATATATTACTAAAATTACAAAGTATTTTAATTTAAAATATAGATAAA
>AMCV02000010.1:949417-966804 GCA_000350065.2 Colletotrichum orbiculare MAFF 240422
AAATAATTACTAATATATTATATTAATTTTAAATATATTAGATCTAGTTAATTTTAAGTTATATAATTTATAGGGGTAGTTTACCGTCTTAAGATTTTAGCTAAAAACCTTATTTTATAATATATTTTATAGCTAAGGAGTAGTTTAATATAGTATTAGTATTTAAGTTTTATAAAAAAAGTATTATTATAATACTTAGACTACTATTTGAAGAGTTAATTAAAAAAGAAGTTAAGAGTATTATTACTAATAGTATTATTGAGATTATTTAGTACAACCCTATTTTATATAAAAGCTATAAATATTTTAAATCCTATATTATTAATAAAGTTAAGAATAAAAATACTAATAAAGTATATAAGAAGTTAAGATTTATAATCTAAAGCTTTAGAGATAATAGTAAATTTGAAATATTAATATAATTACTAATAATCTAATAAAGTAGCTAGTAGTTAATTTTAGTTATAGTTTTAGCTTTCTTTTAGTATATTATTATAATAATATAGCTTTATAATATTATATAAGTTTATATTTAAGTTAAAATAGAGCTTATAAAGTATATTATAGTTAAACTATTTTTATATCTTAAAGATTAATACTTTTTAGATTTTATTATAATTATTATTAAACTACTATATAGCCTTATTGAAACTAGTACTTATTAGTAAGTAATATATTTTAAATATTATAAGGAGTAGTTATAAATAGAGATATTAATATATAATTTATACTTCTTTATTTGATATTCTGAAAATAATACTTTTAGCTTTATAGGTATATAAACTAATAATACTTTTAGTTTTTTAAATACCACCTTCTTATATTATAAAGATAAGGAGTTCTAAAAAGCTTTATTTAAAGTTAAGCCTAAGATAGTTTTCTTAAAAGTAGTACTATTAATATTGAATAGAAATATCTTATTACTTAATAGTAATACCTTCTATTTATATTAAAAATACTAAGGGTAAAAACTCATTCTTATTAATATATATATAATATCTAAAATGCTTAAGAAGGTATATATTAAATAATATATATATAAAGCGTATTTTACCTTAATATATTAACTTGAAGTATTATTTAACTTCTCTTATATCGTATAAGAATAATAACCTTTAGGTAATAATACTACTATATTTAATAAATACCTTAAGTAGTAAATTAAGTATTTTAACTATAGTTTTAACTTTATACTATTTGACTTCTCTAAAGTATGTTTTTATATTTTTATTAATAGCTTATTTATTAATAATACTAACTTCTTATTTTAATTAGGATTTATAATAATCTTAGGCTAAGAAATAGCTATTAGTAATAACTAGTTTAACTTCTATAGTAATTTTATATATTATTCTTCTATAAAAAGTAAAAGAGTTATTAGGAGTATACTTACTTTAGAGATTTATATTATAGTAGTTAGTATAAATTTTACTTATATTATAATTATATCGCTTAAGAAGATCTTTTAATATTAAAAACTCTTTTAAATCCTAATTATTATATATACTAACTTATATTTATTCTATAAGTATTTTATAAATCTTAGTACTACTAAAGAAAAATACTTTATAATTAATATTATAGTATTAAGGTAGTTATATAAATATTATAAACTCTATAAAGTATAGTAGATTAATAGAGATAATAATATTACTAATATTTTTACGAAAAGTATACTGAATTATATTTTCAAGAGATTTATTAATTCGAATTATATAACTGTTCGAATAGAGGGATAAGTAATTTAAATAGAGTAGATAAATAGGTATTGAAATATTATTAAGGTAAAAAGGTATAGATTACTAAAAGTACTATTTTTTATATAAATTGATAGGTATTAAGATATATAGTAAAAAGAAAAATTACTAGTATTAGTTATGTTATATTATAAAGTATATAGTAACTATATATACTACTATATATATAGTAATATGCTTTCTATATCTTATTAGTAATAAGTACTAAATATCTAGTACTAACTATAGCTAATTGTATAGTAATTAGTAAGTAATTACTATACTATAGATCTAGAGCTTTATATAGCACCTTATATTATATAATATAGGAATAATAATAATAAATAACTAGAATACTACTTTATACCTATATAGTAAGATTACATATAGCGTGTGTTACTTTCTAGATAAACTAATACTTATAGTAGCTTCAGGCTATTATATTACATAATATATAATAACTCTAGCTATCCTAGTTCTCTATATAAACTATAGGGTATATATCTTTATGAAATATAATAAGGCTTAGCTTATTCTTATTAGTAAATAATCTTAATATATTAATTATAATTAATATATAAATAATACTTATATAAATACAGATATTCTTAGTATAACTAAATAGCTTTTAGGATTTTTATAATTATATTATTATAATATTTTAAAATATCTAATAATTAATATAATAATAATATATTAATATTAAGGTATTGTTGAATTATGTAAGAGTATAGCTAAAGGCTTTAACTAAGAAAGGTTTGGATGTATAAGTAGGGTCTATATTACTATATAGACTATTGTTTAAAAGATCTAAGTTATAATCCTTCAGCTAAAAACTCTTTCTAATACCTTAATAGTTATAACTAACTAGTTACTAAGCATACTACGTAGTCCTATTAATATATCCTTATAACTATCCCCCCCTCTAAAAACCTTAATCCCTAAAGCTATAATTACATACTCCCTAATATCTATTACGAAACCTATATATTATCACTAACTATTTATTATACTAAATACTTCTTTAATACTTATAATTATTCTACTATAATACTATTATTTATTCAAGTGATTTTTTATAATTTAAATAATAGAACTAATTTTTATTATTATTATTATTAGCATCCTATTACTCCTTCTATTATTTATAAATATATTTATTATTATCCTAACAACATATCAATACCTTTAAACTTTATAATATTATTCTAATAAGAATAATTTTTTAACTCTATTATAATCCCTTATATTATTTTACTATATACTTAATAAATATTATTTACTTCTTTTATACATATCTTATTATCTTTTAATTTTTTATTTATACTATTTTTATCTTTTTAATACCCCTCTACATTATCTTACTAATTATTCCTAATTTACTATTTTTTCTCTCTTCCCCTTTTCTTTTTCTTCTTTATTATTTATATACTATATATTTCCTAATAATATCTTATATTATTATTATTACTACTATCCTCTAAACATTTATCTATAATAGTAAAAAAACTCCTAATAAAAGTTTCTTACACCTAAAACTTAGTAACTACTTACCCTATTTTAGCTATCTATTATTACTCTATTTTAATACAAAAAAACTACTCTATATTATTAGCAACTATATACTAAAATATATCTTTTATAAAAAGAATAAATAGAAATATTATAATATAAGTCGTTTTTTTACTATATATTCACTATTTTTATTAACTTTTACTATTTAGATTCTATTTAAATTATATAATACTACCTAAATAACCTAGAACTAAATTATTATCTATTACTAAATACTTAAGTAAAAAGCCTTAACTCTTAAATATAAAGGTAAGTTACTCTATACTCTTACTAAAATCTTAGCGAAATAGTAGTATATAAATAATATTATTCATAACCTTCTTATAAATATATAGAAAAAAAAACTTAGTATAAAATATCTTATCCTTTAGGAGATATCAGCTATCTATTAATATTTAAATATTATATATCTTATTATTATAAATTTACTAAATACTTATTTTATTATTACTACTAATTAATAAGATAGTTTAATATTCTAAGATCTATAGAAGAAGTATTTTACTAACTATCTACTATATAGCTTGTTTATCTTTATAATAATAGCCCTACTATTACTTTAGAAGAATAACTTATTTATTTCCTTAATATACCTTATTATACCTTAGTACCTAAGGGTATTAAAACTCCTATTATCTTAAGACTACCCTAATTTAATAATAATTTTCACTATTACCTTACTGAATACTCTAAGTATAATATATCTAAATATCCTATTACTATTACTAATAGTCACCCTATCCCTTATAAGTCTAATATTACTATACCTCACTATATATATACCCCTAGTTTACTATTATCTACTACTAGTAAAAATAAAAATAGTAATAATAATTAGGATAATAATAAGAATAGAGAATCTAGGGTTTTAAAAACCCCTTTATAGCTTCCTTACTATATTAATAGTAAAAATAATATTACTATACTTATTATAAATAATTATACTTCTTCTATTAAAATCTACTTAATAAGCCCTTAGTATTACCTTACTCCTAATAATACTATTTTACTTAGTATTAAAAAAAAGCTACAGATAGTACTTAAGTAGAAAAACCCCCTACTAAGAAGTATAAGACTTATTCTAATACTATTCTATCTACCCCTATAGCTTCTATATCTAATAGCTATTAATCTACTACTAAAAAGTCTACTACTTTTAAAACTACTACCCCCAAAAAAACTACTCTAATAAAAAAGACTATAACTATTAAAAAAGCTCTTACTACTAAATAAGTCGCTATACTTTTAGTACCTATTATATTTATAATACCTATTATACTTATAATACCTATTATTCTTACTATACTTATAAAAAAAGTTAGAGATACTTTTACAAAAATATACTTAAACCTTAAATATAAAAATTATATTATTTATATATACTAGCCGAATTATTATTAAAATATATTAGTTTTTTCTAATTTAAAAATATACTCTTTAGAATAATATTTAAACTATTTAAATAATTAATTAAATTACTTCTCTCCCTTTCTTCAGGATATTATTACTAAATACTTAGTATTAATATTATACTAATCATCCTACTTCCTATAGTATTAGATTATCTATTTTTTAAATTTCTAAATAGCTTCTTATATATTACTTAGGTTAGTTATAGTCTCCTATATATTATACTTTATAAGCTACCTAACCTATTTTATAAGGAAGTATTTATTATCTCTATCTCCTTACTTCTTTATAATTTCTTCTACTTCTTATTCTATAAAATTATTTTCTAGCTTAAGGAAAATAGCTTAACTATTAGTATCTTTTTACTATTTTATCTATAGTTTAAATAAAAAGATAGGGAAAATATTATATATCTAGTAATATTACTCTAATAGATATACCCTATATATTTATTCCCCTATCTTCTTTACTATTAAAACTTTAATATACTTTAATACTAACTTCTTATATTTAAACTTAAAGTTCTTTATTAATAGTTTAATAACTACTCCCTAATTATATATATATAGTTAATATCTTAAGTTATATATTTTCACTTAGCTTTTAACTACTATTTACTAATATTCCGCTATTTAGCGATATATTTAGCTAATATAAGTAACCTACTTTATAATACTTTATACTATTAGGTTTTTTTTTACTATATATTTAACTATCCTTAAGTAGAACCTATATAACCCTTCTATTAATAAGTACCTAGTAATACTATATCTATTATTATTATATATAAATATAACTTCTCTTAGTTATACTACTTAGATAGTAGGTAAACCTCTAGTAAATACTCTAAAATAATATTCTAATATTTAGTATATTTATTCTATTTAACTATCTATTTATAAGTAGTATACTATTAATAGCTATTACTTAATTAGTTACTCTACTATAAACTCCTCTTAAAATTAGCTTATAAGTAGTTTATCTCTATTACTAATAATGCTTTCTAAAATACTAAATTAATATTCTACTTTTTTATAAAATATTACTACTAGTTCTATAGCTATTATCTTTTTTATTATTAGAATAAATATTATAAACTTTATAAACCTATCTATAATAACTAGAATAATATTATATATATTACTATCTTAATAAATACTCTCTAGAAGTCCTATAATAAAATCTATACTAATTTCTTAAAATAGTCCTATTAGGATAAATAGAAACTATAACTAGTTATATAGCTTATATCTTAATACCCTAATCCCCTAATAGATCTAATATAACGTTATATAGTCTTATATATCTATAGCTATATTATTCTAATAGAAGTTCTATTTTATAAAGTTATAAGTCTTATTAGTACTTATATAGCCCGCTTTATTCTTATGATAATATAAATAAATAATTTTATATCTTAAAAATTCTATATTAAATATAACTAATCTTTCTTAAAAAAAAGTATCCTTTCTATATTTACTAAGTAGCCTTTCTAGCTACTAGCTATTCCTTAAACCTTCTCTATATATATCTAGTAGTTTTTATTATAAATCTATAGTTTTTTAATAATTTATTTAATATCCTTAGAGTTTCTTATAGAGTATACTATTTTGTTTTTTATAAAACTCCTTACTACTAAATATAAGATATATTATACTAGAATAATAACCCTAACTTTTTATAAGTTCTTTTTACCTACTAATACTTACTAGGTATTCTCTATTATCCTATATATCTCTTTACTATAGGTAACTATAGTTATAATTATTACTATACTTCTAGTATCCCTATTAAAATAATACTTTTAAGAAGTTAAATATCCTCTACTTCTAAATCTAGCTTTTATATTAAAGTATCCTTCTTATATCTATATTATCTAGATAAAGATTTTTACTAATTCTAAACTTCCCTTAGCTTTAGTAACTTTCTAGTAAGTATCTACTAATAATAACTTAATAAGTTATAATTTATTTATAAAAATTAGTAGTATATTATAGTATTCTACTTCCCCTTTTATATAGTCTAGCTATCTAGATAGTCTATCTACTAGATTAGTAATTTTAGATTAGTATTCTAAATTAAAATTAAATACTAAGAATTTATAAATCTAATAAGTAAACCTCCCTTAAAAATCCTATATTAATATTATAATAATACTTATTAGAGCCTAATAGTCTATTAGGATTATAAACTTTTTTAAAAGTCTTATTAAATAATACCCCTAATAGTTAAAGCTCTTAATAATAACTAGTAACTCCTATTAGCTTATTCTTTACTTCTATTCTATTTTACTAAGTTTCTTAGAATAATAAGTAATTAGTTATTATTACTTTTCTATTTTTTATAATAAGATACTTAAGATTACTTATTATAATATATCTATTTTTATTTTAATATCCCTAATAGGATCTTAATACTAGAAAATAGTTACTAAATAGAAAGTGTTTTATAATACTAAGAATATAAATTTCATACTTTCTAGCTATAAGAAGACTTTCTTCTCTATTCCTCTTTTAAAAAGTATTATAAATAGTATTATTACTCCTAAGTAATTAGTAATAAACTTATAGTAGAAATTATAAAAACCTAAGAATACTTAAAGTTCTTTAAATATTTCTAGTAGCTTCTATTTAGTAATAATTTAAATTCTTATTAGGTCTATTTTTACTCCTTTTTAAATAATTATATAACCTAGAAAACTTATTTCTTCTATATAGAATTCATATTTAGAAAACTTAATAAAAAAATATATTTTATATAGCTTAATAAGTATTTATAATAACACTTTAATATAGTCCTCTCTAGTACTTATTATATATATTATAATATTATCTATATATACTATATAATATATATTAATTAAATTAATAAGTATATAGTTAATATATATTTAGAAGGTTACTAGTATATTAGTAAGACTAAATAGTATTACTATATAGTCATAATAATTATATTATATCTTAAATACTATTTTCTAATAATCTTCTAGCTTAATCCTAATATAGTAATAGGTATTTTTAAGGTTAATTTTTAAAATCCATATTACTCCTTAGAGTCTATCTAAAAACTTACTAATTAGTAGTAATAAGTAATAGTTCTTAATTATAATCTTATTAAAACCTTTATAATTAATATAAAGATATAAAGAGCTATTTTTTTTAAAATAAAAAAGATTAGTATACCTATTTTACTTATAGATAGCTATATATATTTATTTACTAGGTTCTTAGTGATATATATTTTTAATTCTTCTAATTAGTACTTATTTAATAGATATATAAGCCTATAAAGTAGTTTCTTACCTAGCTTTAGCTTAATAATATATTTAGTATTTTTAAAAATTAAAATAGACTTTACTATAACTTTATTAAATACTCCCTACTTATTTATAAGCTCCTTAAGGATATCTATAGTTATAATAACCTTATCTCCTTCTCTAAATATTTCTATATAAACCCTAAGATCCTCTCTTACCTTATTAATATATAGTATATAAACTATCTTATTATTCTTAATAATCTCTTATATAAACACCTGTAACTTAGTAATAGATATATACTTATAATACTAAGTATTCGTCTAGGTATTTATTATAATACCTTCTTAACCTATAGAATACTATTTTAATAGGAGGTCTATATATCTTTCTAATTAGTAAGCACTAGTAAACAGCTAGTATAACTTCTATAAGTAACTATTTAAATTTATAAGGAAAAATATTAATTAGTATAATTTCCCTAGTTCTAATACTAAACTATTAAATCTTTCTAAAATAAATATAATTATTTTAGTTAGAACTAATCCTAGTAATATAACTAGTTACTTACTAATAAGGTTAACTTATAAATATAAGTCTATATCTACTATTACCTCCCTCTCCTTAATACCTTAGAGAATAATCACTAAGCTTTTAGCTATTTTCTTTATAAAGACCAACTCTTTAACTAGTATAAAGATTATTAGCTCTATTTCTATACCTACTTATTTCCTTAGATCTCCTTAATATAAAGGCTAGTATTAATAGCTTATATTAAAGTATAAGATTTTATAGTATTCTACCCCTAGGTAGTTATTAATATCCTATTTATACTTATCTTACTCCTATAGTTTATAACTCTATACCTAGTCTTACTATATAAGAAATAAGCCCCTATAATCTATAGTATAACTAATATATATATAGTTCTCTAGCTTAAGGTAGGTATAATATTACCTAACCTATTAATATCCTACTACTAACTATTTAGTATTAATAGAATTAATAGCCCTATTTATCTTACTATTTATAAAGATAGGAATAATTAGAAAGGCTATAAGTCTATATATAGATACTTATATCCCCTATCTCATATTAGTTTACTAATATAATATTATTAGAGTTCTTATAATCTCTCAGCTTCTATTATAATATCTCTAGCTTTTAGAATTAAAACTTTAAGTCTTTCTATTTCTTTTTTCAAACCTAAGTATAATTAGTAGAAATAGATAAAAACTTCTTTTTTATTCTACTTAAATCTAAATATACCTAGGTTTTAGTATAATACTAACTACTTAGCATAATACTATATAGGTAACTAGTATTCTCCCTATTATACCTCTTCAAGCTTCTACTTATATAACTTCTCTTATATCTCTAGGTTGATATATTATTAGTGAATAAATATAATAAAGTCGGCCTAGATAGGGTTATCCTCTAAGCTAGCCTTATGGTTTCTCTATTCTATTTAAAGTTAGGATATTAATTTTATAAATACCTACTAGATCTACTAGTTAATTATACTACCTAGTTAGATTTAGTAGCTATCCTTAATAGCTGCGATCTAGTTATTAACTTATTTAACTATAAATTCTTCCCCTATTATTTTATAATTATATAAAAGTAGTTTTTCCTAATCTTTAGGTAGTCTAAATACTACTAATCGCTTAGCTAGCTATTAGATAAAAGTTATAATCCGCTCTTTATAAACCTCTTACTACTTCTATATCTACTTTTAATATATTACTATTTAAAACTATATAATTTTAAATACCTTATTTATAATGCTTATTAGGTCTAGTTTAAATAGGAATAGTAGCTATAATAATACTTAGGATTACTTATTAAATCTAGGTATTAGTTATTAAAAACCTAGTAATTATTTAGACCTAAAAAGTATAATAGAAGTTATTCTACTTCTTCTTCCTATATTAAGAGGAAAGTATTCTCTTTTTTAAAATATATCTTATATAAAGTTGTCTAATTAGTATTTACTTTTAATTTTTTTAGTATACTATTAGTAAAAGCTTATATTAATACTAGGTTTTAATTTATTTTAGGTAATATATAGGAGGTATCTCTCTTTAGGGGTATTTTCCCCTAGGGTTACTATCTTATTATTATTATTATTTTGCTTATTTAATTCCTAGTAATAGTATAGTATAGTACTAGTAGTTTTATTATATACCTCTATTAAATTAAATGTTGATTATTAAAATTTATTAAGGTTTATATTAGGTCTACGCCTATAGGGCGGTTATTCTTTATAAAAATAATTACTATTTAATATCCTTATTTATACTAGTTACTTAAAAAATTAAGTAGAAGTAATAGAATTATAAGAGTATAGTTAAAAGCTTTAACTAGGAAAGGTTTAGATGTATAAATAAGGTCTATATTACTATATAGACTATTATTTAAAGGATCTAAGTTGTGATCTTTTAGCTAAAAACTCTTTCTAGTACTTTAGTAGTTATAGCTGGCTAGTTACTAGGCGCACTGCGTAGTCCTATTGATATATCCTTATAAATTAATACTTAGTTTCTAATATTATTATATTATATATAATTAGGGGGCAAAATCTAGTATATATTATATATAACTAAACGTAGCTACATACGCTATATAAAGCTTTATTTCAAGTAGTTTAAGTAGGGCGAGGCTTATAGAGATAGTACTAACGCCTAAGGTTTAACTAGTATAAATTCTACCTCTTAAGCGTATTATTCCTAATATACCTCTCTAGCTTTAAGGGTTCTACTTATAGGCTAGCTTTTTTAAATAATACTAATTAAACTTTCTATTTATATTTCATAAGGAGCTCTTTCTATTATTTTATTATTCTTATTAAATTTCTACTTTTATAGTAAGAAGAATAGTACTATTTATAAGTTATTTAGATATTTCTTATTAATTAGAAGGTACTTTTAGTACCCCTAAGTTTTCTATTTAACCTTATTATTATTATAACTTAAGATCTATAGATCCTAACTAGTTATTATAAACTTTGTTAAGGTTTTTAAATATTAAAAGTTTTTCTCGAAGTTCTCCTTCTTATTATAATTTTAAGTAGTTTAATTAGTTTATTATATTAATCTAAATAATAAAAATACTAAACTAATAGTTCTAGAGAAACTTTATAAAGCTATTAGTTATGAAATCTCCTAAAAGTATATATTTAATCTTAAAATACTTCTATATAACTTCTTATTATAACTAGTAGTTATAGATATCTATATACTATAGCTTTATATATAGTTATATTATTTTAATAGTTATACAATATATAATTTACTAATTATTATACTAAATTTAAATAGTAGGGCGAGGTTTATATATCTTATTTCTACTAAATATATTTATTATAAAATTTATTTAGAATATAATAATAAGGTAGTTAGTAAAAATAGCTTCTTAAGTAGCTTAAGATAATACTAAAAGTTCTACTTTAGTTGTTAAAATAGTAATAGTATCTTATTTATTAACTTACTATATAATTAGGCTTCTAAAGAGATATATAATATATATTTAAAAAATTTCTTAATTAGTATTATTATTTATAAAACTAGTATTTATAATAATTATAAAGTTATTAAATAGATTTCCAACCTTATAGCTAAACTTAAAATAGAAATTCTTTATCTTACTAAAATATTATATTATTTATTTAACTTCTATATAGTAATTATCTAAAAAGTTTTAATTAAAATATAATAATTAGTTTACTATATAGGTAATATTTAGTCTTATTATAATTATAGTATAATTAATAAAGCTGACGTCTTATTAGTAGTATTTGATTTCTATATAAGAAGCTTGATTATACTATAGTAGGAGCTTTTTAGTTTTTAGAAAGGTTTTAAAGTATTTAATATATTATATATACTTCGTGAGGTACTTAAGGAGCTTTTTAATATATACTACTTATAAAAACTATAGCTATTATACTACTTGATTTTAAATAATCTTAATACTGAGAAACTACTATAGGTTTTTACTTCTCTTAAAATAAAATCTTTTTTAAAAGTTTACTAATAATATAAGTATTTTAAATATATTTTTTAAGGGGAATAAGAATATATAGTTATTAATATAAAAGAAAAAGATAATACGCCTCTTGAACTAGTAATATAATTCTTTTATAGTAGGTTTAAAACTGAAATACTTAAGGCTAGTTTCTAAATAGTATTATTATAAGAAGAAAGACTTCTATAAACTATATAGTATTTTATTAAAATAGTAGATCTTACTTAATATTTAGTAACCTAGTAGTATCTCTATATAAATAACCTTATTAAATACTATATATATAAAAATATTAACTATATTATATTAGAGTAGCTTGAGATTAAAGTAGTTAGTAATTATTATAAAAGTTTAAAACAATATACTTACTAGAGTAGTTATATAAGTTTTATAATTATCTTATAATTATTAATCTCTATAGATAACTAGTTAAATTTTAATTTTTAAGAAATATTTATATTTATCAAATTTATAAGTATAAACCTAGTAGTATTTTAAAATTTTTAAACTTCTTATAAGAGTCTTACTAATCTTACTCTAAGAGTATAATTTAATATAACTCTTAAGATAAACTTATTTAATTATTATTATAGTTTTAATATATAGATAAATAAGTACTACTAAGTAAGATATAAGTAATAGTAATAGTTTTTATTATAAGACTTTTAGAATAAGAATTTCTACTCCTTTATATTTTAAGTATTCTCTAATATCTAATTCGCCTTATAGTTAAAGTTTATTATTAGAAATTATAATATTTATATTTTAGAATCTTTAAAAAAATTAAACTTTTAAGACTTCTTTTAGTTAACTATTCATACTATTTTATAGCTATAAGTAGGAGTATTTTAAAATATTTTAAAATAACTAAAAGGTACTAGTTAAAAAAGTAGTTTTAAATAAAGATCTCCTAGTAATTCTAGTATAATACCTTATCTATCCCTTATACTTAACTTTTTTTAAAGGTGTCTAAGCTTTTTACCTTCATATAGTTTTATCTATATAAATAAGATTATAGAAGAATATAATAGGTAACTCTAGAGGGGTTATTAATACGAACTTCGTAGTTTTAAATAATACCTTATAAGGTTCTAGAATAACTACTATATAGATATAAGATTTTAAATTATTATAACTACTTCTTATTTTAATATAAACTACTTTATTAGGTTTTTTACTAAGGCTTAAGTAAGTAGTTAAGCTAACCTTAAGTAATTTTGTTATAATTATTTATTTTTATAATTAGTAAGTAATTCTATTAGAATTAAACTATTTAAAATTATTTTATAGAAAAATTAAATCCCTATTCAAAAAGAAGGTTTTATTAAAAAAGATATTATGAGTTATTATAATTTTATTTTAAATTAGATTCTATATTTAATATTAATTAGTTAAAATATAGTTAACTAAAACATTAATAAAAATATACTTTTTGAAATATACTAAATAGTTATACTTAAGTTTTATATTTATAATAAGAATAAAGTATTTATAGCTATAGGCGTAGAAGTAAACTAAGTCTAACCTCGTAGTATTATCTTTTTAAATAGTTTTATAAAGTTTTTAGTATAATATTTATTAGCCTAAAAGGTATATTAGTATTTAGTTATGAAGAAATACTACTATTTATAAGGTTTCAGGTTAGAATTTATAAAGTAGTTTGCTCTTATACCTTATAGCTTTTGTATATATCTTAATAACTATTCTAATATACTTAGTATTTCTATTTTAGCTCTAAGTATAGGGAGTAGATAGTTTAAGGTATATATTTCGAGAAGTTAGATTATATTTTAGATTCTTATATTTAGAGACCTTATTATTATACTTAAAAACCCTAATATTAATACTATACTAATATTTAAGGAGTATAATAAAGCTTTTAAATACCCCTATAATAATAGCTCTAGTATAGTTAATAAGATAAAAGTCCTAAGAATAATTAGTAGTTCTATCTATAAATATTAGAGTTAAAATATAGTTATTATAGCTTTAGTAATAAGGGTAGAAGTTAAAAGTAATATATTCCCTAGGGGTAATATATAAAGTATTCTTATACTTTATATAGTGGATTTTCTATTTTACCTTATTAATACTATAAGTTTTATACGCTTTTTAAGTAAGCTAGTACCTATTATACTTCGAGTGGCTATTAGTAATATAAATACTTTATATAGCTAAGATAAAGTAGTTAAGAAGCTTTCTATTAAGATACTCTAGTTACTAATACTAAAGCTATTTATTACTTTTTAGGGGTTTTTGAATAATATCTATAGTATACTACTAGTAGTAGTAATATCTAGGAGAAGGTTTATATTATACTGACTATACTACTAATATGGTTAATTTCTTATAAAATATATAGTATTTAAGGATTTGTTAGCTATATTAAATATTAATAGTTGTAATTTTAGAATAATTGCTTTTTTATAGTTAAAATAAGTAGTTTAGCCTAATATCTTACTAGTAGCCTTGTTTTTATAACTATTAAAAAGAAATAAGGTTTATAGCTAAAATAGTATAGAAAGTAATATTATATAAGTATAATTTAATTTTTTTATTTTTACTTATTATAATGAAGATCTTAGTATTTCCATAGCTTTTAATAAGTATAAGTTTTATATTATACTAAATATAGTTTCTTATAAAAGCTTTTTAAAAAGTTATAAAATACTTTATATTTTGGAAGATATAAACTAAAGTATTTGAATTAAGGATAAAAGAGTTCTAAAGAAAGTATTATTAAAGTCCTTCTTTATAATACGTTTGCTATATAGTATTATAGCTATTTTAACTAGAAAGCTAACTATATAGTTACTATTATTTAAAAGTTTAAATCTTTTTCAAGAGGTCTAGATCTAAAATTAGTAATTATTTGATTTTCTTTTTAGTTGAAATGTTTAATACCTAGTTTTTATAAGCTAACTAAAAGTATATATAGTAATAGTATATTAAAGTATAGTTTAGCTTATATTTCAAAGGGTATAGGGGCTTATTTAAGCTTTAGAAGTATTTCTTATTACTTTAAGAGTTTAAAGTAGTAGTTAGAGTTTTTACAGTAGTATTAAAAGTACTATGGTTAATCTTACTATATAAGAAGGCTTTAAAGAAATATTAGATTATTTCTATAATAGTTAAAGTAATTTTATCTAGAAGTATAGAGTCTAAATAACTTCGAATTATAAGTATATAGCTTTACGTATAGGACTTAATTAGTAAGAAAACTAGTAAAATTATAAAGTTATAAATTTAAAATATATTAGTAATAGAAGGAGTATAGTTAACTACTTAAGTTTTATATATAATATTTTATTATTTCTAAAATTATATTTTAGTTGTTATTTTTATAGTTAGGTATTTAAGTCTAGAAGACTAAAGCGTCTTATAATATACTAAAGTAGTATTTTAGAAGTATAAGTTATCTATAATACTAAAGTAGTTATAGAAATTAGTAGTTTATACTACTATATCTTCTTCTATATAGTAATACTAGTATTAAAATATTTTACTTATATACCTAAAGATCTAAGTTATTATATAGGATTAGTTTAACTACTTATATTAGTATTCTTAAACTTTTAAAATATAGAGGGTATAGAGGGCTATATAAGTTTTTAGACCTTTCTCTATAAGGTTTATAATATCCCTTATATAAACCTCTTTAATAATATCTATAGGGAGTTATTAATCTTCTTTATAACTTACCCCTATAGGGGTAGAGCTTTTAAGAGTATTTAATTTAGGTGTTTTAATAGTTTATTAGTATTTCTTAGTTTTTAGAAAGTTATTTAAGAGTGGTTCTTAAGGAAACTTTAAAAAGAAGTTTCGGCGAGTAATTACTTTAGGGTTAAAATAGTCCTATAGGTTATAAACTTTAGCTTCCGCCTAAAAAGTGTTATACTAGGTTAGCTACTAATTAGCTCCTTTAAGGATTAAAAGAGAGGTATTTTTAGTAGATATCTTAATATTTGAAATATATTAAATTATTATAATATATATATTTAGCCTAGTAGTTTTTTAGTATTATGAGATTCTTAATTATTGTATATAATTAGGGGGTAAAATCTAGTATGTATTATGTATAACTAAACGTAGCTATACGTACTACGCGAGGCTTTATTTCAAGTAGTTTAAGTAGGGCGAGGCCTATAGAGACGGTACTAGCGCCTAAGGTTTAGCTGGTGTAAATTCTACCTCTTAAGTGTGTTATTCCTAATATATTAGCTTAATATAGTAAGTTACGAGTTAGCTAGGTAATATCCCTTTAAATATCTACAGGCTACCTATTAATTATAATACTTCAGATAGTTTTATTAAGACTTATTTTAGTTAAGTAAAAGTTTTCATTAAAATAACTATAGTTAGATATTTCTATATTTATTATATAGGATTTCTTTTATAAATAACTATATAGATTCTAAGGAGATTTCAATTTTATTATAGAAGATATAGAAGAATAATAGATTATAGAATACCTGGTTTTAAGTATTCTATTCTATTTCATCTTTAAGAGGTTTAAAAGAATTCTTAACCCTATAGTTCTAGTAGTTATTTTTAGCTATATATATAAAGCCTTAGTTCTAATAAAGCTTTCTTTATATAGATTATTACTATAAAGTCTTTTATTATTATAAGGTTAAATATTAAAACTAGGGGTATGATTGTTTATAACAATAGGTAATATCATTATTATTTCAACTCGTTATAAGCTAGTATTAAAATGAATACTATTATTAAATAGAAGTTATAGTTAAATCTATATATAGAATGAAGAACTTAGATACTATTCCAAATATAGAGCAAAAGTAACTCTTATCTTAGGGGTAGGTAGGATTTAGTAAAGATGTTAAAATTATAAGTATTAAAGTTATAATAAATACTCAAATAGAGTATTCATAGATAGTAATAATTAAATAATTTGAGATATCTAAATTATATATAGTTATAAAAGTATAAAGGTAAAAGAGTGTAAAGGTATAAGGTTATTATAGAAAGAGTTATTAGTTATTTATTATTAACAAAGTTGATATAGAGTAAGTATATTAGTTATTATAGTTATAAGGGGTTTAGTTTTAGATTAATTAGAAGCTAGTTATAATACTTAGTAAGGGGAGAGGAAGGCTGAATTTATATTTTAGGAAGTAATATATATACTGATAGTTATAGTAGAGAGTAAGCTATTAGCCCCTTCTAACTTTCATTTATAGATATTGATTTTTAACATATTAGTGTTCTTAATTTATATTCCCTAATTCGTAGAGTTTCTAAGACAAACAAAGAATAAAGATAATAATAAAGACAGTAGTAGAAATAATAATAATAATAATAATAATAATAATAATAATAATAATAATAATAATAATAATAATAATAATAATAATAATAAT
>AMCV02000010.1:966829-979987 GCA_000350065.2 Colletotrichum orbiculare MAFF 240422
TAATAATAATAATAATAATAATAATAATAATAATAATAATAATAATAATAATAATAATAATAATAATAATAATAATAATAATAATAATAATAATAATAATAATAATAATAATACTAATAATAGTAATAGCCTAAGACCTACTTTTACTAATAAGGTATATAATTCTGAGAACTCTAAAGATAATACTTCTAATACTCTTAAAAGCGATATTAATAAGATAAGTACTAGCGACTATAATATACCTAATAATTAGAGAAGTAATGACAATTATAGTAATAATAATACTCCTAACGAGTTTGATAATTATATTAGTAATAATATAGTTAGTATTAGTAATAGTAGTAGTTGTTTAGAACATAATTATTTAGACTAAATAGAAGGTAAGATTATAAAGGTATAGATTCTCTTTTTAAATGGGGGTAATTATTATAGAATAGTTTCTAGGGATTATATAAGTATACATAGGTATATAATGAGCCGTCTTATTACTATAAAAACCTATAAATAGTAGTTATATATAAGGCCCTTCTTTCTTGATATATCTATATTTATTAAATAAAAACTACTTTTTAACTACTCATAATACTAAAAAACGGCTTCTTTAGTCTAAAAGAGTAGTACCGATTACCTATTACTACTTATTATATAATAAAACTATTTAACTGAGAATTTCTTTTTTGTTTTTTAGAGTTAAATATAAGAGTCGGTTATTATCTAATATTTCCCTCTTCTAGATTATCTTTTTTATATAATACTATTAACCTCTCTAATTTTTACTTTTTCTTTTAATTCTTTATTTCTTTTTTGATTAATTAATTTAAATTAGCTTTAAAAAAGTTATTATATCAAGAGGTCGCTATTCTCCTAGTTTATTAATACTATTGCTAGTTATTATAAGAGTTAGTTTTCCTATCAAGTTAGGTTCAGATTCCTAAGTTATTTGGGGAATAGCCTTCTAATATAGTACTATTATAATTCTACTAGTTAATAGAGTTAAAGGTAAGTAGAAGTTTAAATATATTAAACCAAGCTTATATTAAATAATAAGATCTTTAAATAAGTATATATTATACTATATAACTATTTAAACTTACTTTTCCCCTTATTTAAATATAGAGTTTTGTTTGTATTTAAGCTTTATACTACTAGAATATCTATTATTCTAGTAGTTAAGGCTAGTATATAGAAGTTCCAGTAGCTCCCTAGTATTCTCTTTCTCTATAGTAGCTTAACAAAAGCCATATAGTAATAATTAAGGATAGTTTTAGGTAGGTTAAAGCTTAATATTCATGACTAACAGTAAGTATACAAATTATAGAGCTAAGGACCTTTGTGAATTTTCTAAAAGCAGAATAAAATAAAATACTAAGAATGAGGTATTTTGTAATCTATTATTCTTTTATGTTCTTTATAATAGATTTGAAATCCCTTTGAAATCTATATAAGGACTTAAGAAAGACACTATGGAATAAATATAGAAATATCTAGCTATAATTATTATGACTAAAACTATAATTTTATTAGAATAAAGTTTAATAAAAGTATCTAAAATACTATAATTAATGAATAGCTTATAGATATTGAGTATGTAATCTGATCCAATTAACCTATAATTTACTATACTAAACTAATAATATTAGGGACTAGGTCTTTATTACATAGTACCTTAAAATTATATATTACTATAATACTAGTTACTAGGTACTTAAGAGTATTATAATAATATGACTATAGAAGCTTAAAAGACTATTTAGTTAAAATAAATATATCCATATTTATATTCGTATTATTTATATATTAACGATACTTAATAAATCAAGACTATTTACTAATACGAATAAATTAAATCTTATTTTATTGATGTAGAAATTATAAGTTAGCTTATATTAGTAGTAGAAAGGCTCTATATTAATAACATACAGTCTTATCTTAGAAATAAGTTAAGCTTAGTTTATAATAAAACAGAAAAGTTATAAATATTAAAGTTATAATAAATATTCGAATAGAATACTTGTAGTTAGTAGTAATTAAATATCTTAAGATATTTGAATTATATATCAATAGCTATAAATATATAAAACTATAAGAGTAGAAAGATATAAGGTTTTTATAAAAAGAGGTGTTAGTTATTTATTATCTACAAAAAGGTTAATATAGGATAGATATACACGCTACTATAGCTATGAGGGATTTAGCCTTAGATCAACTAAGGCTAGCTATAATAGTTAGCCGGGTTAGAAAGGCTAAAGCTGTATTTAAGGAGTAATATGCCTACTATAAGTCATGATAGAAAGCGAGATATCAGCCCTTCCCCTTAAATAATAGTATGAGTATTATAGAAAGAATACTTTTTGAAAAATACTAACTTCGATATATAAATTAAGTAGGATTTACTTAATTATTAGTACCTACTAGTATTTTATATATAAACCATAGTAGACTAATATATAGGTACTAGCATCCTTTAGCTGGAGTCTTAAAGAATCTATATAGCTTAAGAGTAGAGCTTGTTGATAACTAATATTTATATATAGAAAGCTTTTGAATTCTTCTTCTAGCTAACTCCAATTTCTAATAATTTAACTTTTACTAATAATAATTCAACTAGTAGATGTTTCATACTTAATAGACTTCTATTAATTATAGAACTTATATTATCCAGATCCCTAGAATATATATTTGAAGTTTATTTTAGTATATCTTAATATATTCATTTCCCTTATAAACTATATCTTTATAGTCTCACAGTTGGAATAAAACTATTTGTAGATCCTAAACTTCTTATAGTATATATTCTAGCCTTCCTACTAGCCTTCTAGTACTCCTTATATATTTAAACCAAACCCCTAGTATTCTTATCAAACCTCTATCCCTATAGTAGGAAGAATAATACTATTTATAGAGTCTCTCAAAGGCTTCTTATTACTATAGCCTCTTATATACTACAAGCTTCTTATTAATACTAGCCTGTAGTTACTAAACCCTCTTATTATTAAAACCTCTTATATACTACTAGCTTCTTATATACTACTATTGTTACCATACTGCTACTCCTTTAATAATCCTCCTCTTATTTAAAGTCATACTTGTAGCCTCTTATTATTATAACCTCTTGTTGCTAAAACCTCTTGGATATTACGCTGCTATTACTATGTTGCTACTCCTCTGGTGATCCCTTTCTCGTTTGAAGCTATACTTATAATCTCTTGTTATTATAGCCTCTTATTACTAAAACCTCTCGGATGTTGCACTGCTGTTATTATACTACTACTCCTCTAGTAGTCTCCCTCTTACTTGAAGTTATACTATAGCCTCTCAATACTCTTATTACTAAAACCTCTTATTACTATAGCTTCTCATATATTACTAGTCTCTTATATACTATTACTATAGCTATTATTATATCAACATTATTACTACTATTTATTCCATTACTATAGCTAAGTTACTACTTTTCTTATAATCCGCTTCTTATTAATACTTATACTATAGCTTCTTATTATTATAGCTTTCTATAGCTACAATATCTTATAGTTACAACTTCTTGTTACTATAGCTTATAATATACTACTAGCTTCTCTTTACTAAAACTTCTTATATACTACTTTTACTTCTATTGATATCACTTCTTATTGATATAACTTCTCTTATATTGCTACTCCTCTAGTAACCTTTTAATATATTTCTATTGAGGCTCTTAAGACTAAATATAAAAATTATAAAGTCTATAGTTTTCTCCATATTATATTGGTAGTAATAGCTGCTATATAGCTTTTTTAACTATTATATTACAAATAGTAAAATATTTCATCTATGGTATTTGAAGTCTTATAGTCTCATAATAACTATTATCTCCCCCCTTAGAGGCTATACCTTTATAAACTTATAACTTTTATGTAGTAAAGATCAATTTTAAAGCCCTTATAGTTTTTAAACTAGTGCCTTACTATTAGGTTTCAGTCTACTATATTTTAAATCTCTACAGCTTAGGGGATTAAAAAGATTAAGCTATAATTAGACCTGGAATACTAGTTGCTAGCTAACCTCCTAGCCTTTTCTATTTTTGTAATATATTCTTATAGATAATTGAGGGCTCTTTCTATTACTATTAAGATAAGTAAGACTTCTTCATACTCCTTAGTATTACTAATTACTAGTAATATTACTAGAAGTACTTATAATAATATTCCTATAGTAATCTTCTTATTATTATAATTATATATAGCTATATAATATATACTCTTAAGACTTTTCTTTATAGTAGCTACTTATAGTAGCTATCTAAAGAACTTATCTGAAGACTCTTAAGACTCTTAAAAGTATCTACTTATATAATACCTTTCTACTAGCTTTTTTATTATAACATCTTATTAATATAACCTCTTATTCATTAATACTCTTAGTATCTATCTAATATACCTCTCCTATAGTGGCTTTATAGGTATAGCTTCTTATAGTAGTCTTATTAATATTATATCCATTTAAATCTTATTATCTGCTGTATTAGTGTTACACCAATACCTCTTTTATATATTTCTTTTATAGTAATCCTACTATAGCTTTGTGTGATAGCTTTATATAGTAGTCTCATTAGCGTTATTAGTAGGCAGCTTCGTTAATATTATAGATATCAAAGTCTCTATACTACTATACTAAGACTACTTTAGTACCCCTCTAGTATACCTCTTATAATAACCTTAATACTTGAATCTTTTATAGTAATCTTATTAATACGATATAGTTAAAGTTGTTACTTCTACTGTACTAATATCTCTCTTATGACAACTTTATTAAGAATATATAGGTACTATATATACCAAACTCTTTTACTATCTATTATACTGATATTGTATTAATACTCCTCTAGTATATTCCTCATAATAGCCTCAATGCTTTAGCTTCTTATAATAGTATGAATAGTACAATATATACTGAAATCCCTTTATCTAAATATATGCTAATACTCCTCCTATAGGCTCTTAGTCTCTTAATAGCCTTAATATTAATAACTTCTAAAGTAGTCTCTTATAGTAGCCGTATTACTATAGCTAGGTAAATATTGCTTATATCGAAATCATTACTTCTACTATACTAATGCTTCTTTTATAATAACTATTGAACTAGTAATAGGTAATTAGTAAAAGGTCAAGGGGAATTAATAACTCTTAATTATCGAAGAATAAATCATTCAGAATAATATCTGAAAATAGTACTAATATTAATATAAATAGTAATAATAATAAGAAGTTTGGATTTTTTAGGAAGTAAGAAACTTTGTAGTATTAATATATAAATAGAGTTTATTTTTAAAGAAATTAACCTTATATTATAGAGAGCCCTTAGCTCTGTTATACTTAGGGTACTAAGTAGTCTATTTATTAAATATTCTAATATTATAGTTTAATTTATTGAGAGTATAAATAATCAAAATAATACAACCTTAACTCTAATAATTAATTTTCTATAATAAAGAAGAATATGAAGTTATAAGAATAAAAGTGAAAACTTAAGCCCTTAAATATCTAAAATAAGTTATTACGATAAATATAAGTAATAATTAAATAGCTAGAACTCTAACATCCCCCCTTAAATATATAAGATAAACAAATCTTTTATGATTTAAAGAATAGTAAAAATTCTAAAAACCTTATTGGAAAAATAGAGAAAAACCTTTTTGAAACATTAAAGTCTGAAAAACCTAAAATCTAGAGAGAATTTAAAGGAGGAGACTTCAAATTTAAGTAAAAAGAATTAGGAGAAATTAAAAAAATCTAAAACTAGTAATAAATCAAAGGAAAAAATCAATCTTTAGAAAATAGACTATTAACACTATTTCTTTTATAAGAGGGCTGAATATTAAAATTATTCTATACAATCCTCTTAATAGTATTATTAAATTTAACTTAGCCTAAGAACTTTATTAAAAAGTTAACTATATTATTATTTATAATAATATAATCGAGATTAATCTAATTATCTTAAATAAGATTTCTAATATAATAATAATAAATATTAATATGCTTAGCTTTTTCATAGAATTTAGTATTTTCAGCAAGCTTTTCAGCTTATTAGTTATCTATAAAGATAGTTAGCTTATCAATAGCTTTGAATCCTAAAGTTTTATTAATAAAACTATAGTTATTATATAAGTAACTAGTTTCTTTAATAGGAATATATTATAATTATATATTTAGTTATATAAGTAAATTAAACTACTATTGTTTATTTAATGAAACTATAATTTATAATATTATAAGAATCTAAGTAAAGAATATAAGCTAAAATAGCCTTTGTAATATTAATATCTCTAGCTTAATCTAAGTCTATAAATTTGAATATATTAAAAGAACTAATATTATTATAGTTATAAATTAACTTACAATTAGAATTCTTTTTTGAGTAACCCTATATTCTATTAATAATAGTAAAATATTCTTTATATAGATTTAAAGAGAATTCAAAGTAAATAATAAAAGCTATAGTAGTACTTAGTCTAATTTTTAAGGTTAAATATAATAAAGCCCCTATTTCTTTTTAATATCGTAATATTCCTTCTTTAGTAGTATTATTCTTATTAATAAAGAATTTAGCTTTATTACCTATTAGAATATTACAACTATAGATATCTTTTTGATTGGACTTAGTAAGAATTTTATTAGTATATTTAAACTGATTGATTTCTATACTTATATTCTTATAATTAATAATTAAACTATTATTCAAAAAGATATTAGGTTCTCTTAGATCTTGGACTTTTATATCTTTTTTAAGATTATTATAAGTATACCCTAAAGTAGTAGAATTATTAGCTCCTAATAGTATATTATTAATAGAATATGCTAAAATAGCTAAACATTTACTTTTATTAAGAGTAATATTAAGTATAAATATTGCTTCATCATAGGGAGATACTTTAAAACCAATTTTATATAAGATAGGTTTAAGGTATAGATACTAAAATCTAGAGCTCTATTTTAATTTATATATAGTTTGATTTAATAAATAAATAAAAGGTTGATTCTTATAGTTAATACTATAAATTAAACTTTAGCTAGTTGGCAATTTAATATATATCTTTTTATCTACTTTTATATAAATATATATAGTAGTAATATTATATTAAATTACAATCCAGCTATAATAAATAGATATAATTAATATATAAGTATAACATTTAGGCTTATAAATAATATCAAAAGTTTCTAAATAATTAATACTAAAGTATTAATTGAAACCTTAAGTAATTTATCTAGCTTTAGATATAGATTTTACTAGGATCCTGATTATTAGGTTTTATTTTATAAATCCATTTATTCCCTAATGTATTAATATTATTCTTTTTAATGAAAGAAATATTAAGTAGTAGTATAATTATTCAAACTTCTATAGACCTAATAGATTTAACCTTTTTATTTATAGTTAAAATCTAGTTATTACTAAATTAAGAACTTATAGCTTTTAAAAAAGTAATTATTTCATATAGAATATTAACTAATAATATATATATAGCAATATAACAAATGCTATATTGATTAAAATAAATAAGTTATTATTATAATTATATTAGTTATAATTAATATAAAAGACTAAAAAAGGATAGTTTTTAATTATAAGGAGTATACTTTCTTTATATGAATACTATTTATAATCTTGTCAAACTTCTAAATTTAAAGAAGGAATCTCTATAAATATAGTAGATGTTTTATTAAAGTTCTTATTACTATCTATAACCCTATTAGAATAAATTATAGAAAGACTACCTAATTCCTTATTAGGAGAAAAATCTAAGTTATTATTACTATTGTTAATTTTATTAGGAAGAAGGAAATAATTAGTATTTTAAGTAGAATTATAAATTCTATTAGATTGAATAATAATTGGATTCTAAGAAGAATTATTAGAATTAAATTAATTAGACTTATTCTTTTTATTAAATTAACTAGACCTAGTAGTTATAAATTATTAAAAATAGATAATGCTTCTTTTTATTAAGAATTAGATTAGTTTTCAAGAATATGTATATCTTTAGACTAAATAGTATTATAAACTTGAAAGTCTTAAATTAAATAGGTATTATAACTATAAGTAATTATAATACCTTTCTTTATTTTTAAATTAAGTTTCTTAGAATACTTATTCTCAACCTTATAATAATAAATCTTATCCTATTTCTTTATATTAATAATAAAGAATCTCTCTTTATTCTTTAATTTGTATAGAATCTTAAACTTAATAAAAAGATAAGATATTCTATTATCAATATAAATGGAAGTTAATATAACTAGTTTTTTAAAGTATAAAAGTAAATTAAAATTATAAAAAAGATACTAATCTTATTAATTATAATTCTTATAGTTTTCTTAATTAGACTATTAGGCTTAAAAGTATAAAGTAATTTTATATTATAAGTAATATTATTATCAGGATAAATTAACTTTATTCTATTATTAGAAAACTTAAAGGACCATTCATATTAACCTCTTTAATTCTCTTATTATTATTATTATTATTATTATTATTAATTATATTAATAAACTCTTTAAAAGCTAAAGTAACCTCTTTAGAATTTTTACTTCTTAATAACTTTCCCTGGATAAGTCTATTATACCTATCTATAAATACGATAAAATATTTATAATAATTATAAGTTTCTAGTGAAATAGGTTTATATAAGTCTGAATTGATATAATTAAAATATTTAAACTTCTTAAAAGTATTTAAATCTCTATTAACTCTATTAATAGATTTATCTTTAAGATAGGTTTTAGAAATAGGTAGTCTATTACCTTTTAAATACTTATAACTAATATTATCTATTAGATTCTTAATTAACTTAATAATATTACTAATATAGTCTATTCTATTATACTATAGTTTCAAACTATTAATATTAGTAATATTAATATAAAGAACTAATTGCCTTAGTTAAATAGGAATTCTAAATATATAGAGATTTCTAACCTTAGCTTTTAGAAATAAGAGTTCATCCTACTTAATATTATATAATATAGATTTATTAAAGAAGATAGAAAATAGTCCTATTAAGTTAAGTTTAAATTGCTTTAATAGGTTAATATTTAGTTATAATATATAATAAATATAATATAAAAGATATTTAATATTATTTAAGATAATTTTCAAATTGCCTTTTATAATTAAAATAATCTCTTTAATATTTCCCTACTTAATAGGTAAAAGAGTTTTAATTTTAGTAACTAAAAGATTATAATCTTTAACTATATGGATAGTAATTTCAATATTAATAAAAGATAAAATAGTTTTATTTTTTATCAATATTGAAATTACTATCCATATAAACCTCCTAGAGATTAAAATATTTAGAGTTTCTTTAGTAAACGTTTTTTAAAAGGAAACTTAAATTAGAGTTGTGTTTTTAAATTTAATACTTTCTCTTCTATCTTCTTCTTTTTTTTCTATTTCTTTTGTATTAGAATTAAATTGTATAAAGTCTTTAGTTATATTACTAGCAATCGTTTTGACTATTTCTTTTTGAATTAAAAGATTATTATTTCTTACTAAATTATTGATTGTATCTTCTTTATCTTTCTTCTTCTTAGAAGACTTAAGAAGACTCTTATTAACTTTAGATTTTATCTAAATAGAAGTTCTTTTAAAATAAAGATTAAAATAATTCTCTTTAATATAATTAGTCTTTTTATAATAATTATGAAACAAACCTTTCTATTTCTTTTAGAATTTCTTAATAATCTTAGGAGAAAACCACTTAATAACCTTATTCTTAAAGTTCTTCTTAATTATAAAATTATATTAAAAGCTAGCCACAAGGGATATTTCAGTAGTATTTTAATAGTATTATAATAAACTTGAAGAGTTTATACTTAAGGTGAAAACCTTTTACTAGACTAAGAAGTAGTAGGTATATAGATTGTTAATAGTAATATCTTATATAAGTCCTTAAGTTTAGATCTATAATATACTCCCTATTATTTCTCTATTTTATTACTATAATGAAATCTAATATTAATAATTTTAATAATATATTAGTAATATGTAATTACTTAAATTGTCCTAACTAATAAGGAAAATCTCTCTGAGATATTTCTCCTAAATACTATCAATATTAAATAGTCTTATTAATAAGAAAATTCAAACATTACTAATATCAAATAGTCTTATTAATAAGAAAATTCATATTATATTTACTTTCAATAATTCTATCTTATACTTCTCTTATTATTAATTTATAAAATAGCTTTTTCTTAATTTTCTATATATATTTATCCTTCCTTCTTTAGTATTATATAATTTCCTATCTTATATTTATTATAATATTAGTATTGTACTATTCTTCTATTTATATTTCTCTTCTTTACGTTTCTTCTATTATTATATCTACTACTACTACTATTAATTCTAAACCTCTTAATAATAACTCTTCTCACTATTATATTCCTTTTGAGCTTAATACTTATATTTATAATAATTATATTATTAAGAATAGGAAGGGTTAATAGCTTACTCTCTACTACGACTTTTAATAGATATTTTACCCTCTAAAATACAACTTTAACCTTACTACCCCCCTACTAACTACTATAGCTAGCTCCTAGTTAATCTAAGGCTAAGCCCCTTATAACTATAATAACTAATATACCCACCCCATATTAACTTTTTAACAATAAATAACTAATACCTCCTTTTATAATAACCTTATACTTTTATACTTTTATATTTTCACACTTTTATATCTTTATAACTACTAATATATAATTTAAATATCTCAAGGTATTTTATTACTACTAACTATAAATACTCTATTTCAATATTTATTATAACGTTAATACCTATAATTCTAATATCTCTATTATAGACTAAGCCCCATTAATTCTTAAGATAAAACTTTATATTATTACTATTAGAAACTAGCGATAAGAGATATTTTAGTAATATTTTAATAAATTTATAATAAATTTAAAGAATTTATACTTAAGGTGAAAACTCTTTATTAGACTAAGGGGTAGTAGTTATATAAAGCTCTAATAGTAATATTTTATATAAGCCTTAAGGCTTAAGTCTATAATATACTTCTTACTGTCTTGCTACTTTATTACTATAGTAATATTAAGTATTAATAATTTTGTTAATATATTAGTAATATCTAGTTACTCCAATTAACTTAACTAATTAGAAAAACTTATTTAAGATATTTCCCCTAGGTATTATTAATATTAAATAGTCTTATTAAGAAGAAAGTTTAAATACTATTAATATTAAATAATCTTATTAATAAGAAAATTTATATTATATTTACTTTAAGTAATTTCATATTATATTTTTCCCATTACTAATTTATAAGAAGTTTCTTTTTTCTCTTTTTCTATAAGCTTATCTTTCCTTCTTTAGAATAATATAACTTTCTATCTTATACTTATTTTAATACTATTATTTTGCTATTTTTCTACTTATATTACTCCTTTTCATATTTCTTCTATTATTATATTTATTATTACTACTATTAGTTCTAGACTTTCTAATAATAACTCCTCTTATTATTATACCCCTTCTAAACCTAATACTTATACCTATAGTAGTTATATTATTAAGGGTAATTCTAATAATAATAAGAACTAGCTTTCTTATATAATTATTTCTACCTATTTTAATTATTATATTAAATATAATAAGAATAGTCTCTTCTAGACCTATATATTAGATTATAACTAATCTTACTATAAATATCTAAAGTTAAAAAGTAAGTATAAATAAGGCTTTTCTTTCTTTACTACTAGTTTTCAGTTATATACTACTAACTATTAAGTTGATATTCTAATTATATTTAGTAAATATATTATTACTTTTATAATTCGTATTACTAATAATAAAAGTAACTTTAAAAACTCTTATATATCTATTTTTTAATTAGAATTCTCTATTATAATCTAATATTATAATAACTACTTTTATTATATTTAATAGGTATTTCTAGCTTATATTACTATTATACTTATTATTCTTTCTTTATATACTAAGAGTATTCTTATATTTACTCTTATTTTTACTTCTAAATAAATCTTTATTATTCTTAGTAGTATTATATAGATAATAATAGGTTTTTCCCCTTTCTTTTTCATATTATCTTTATACTAACCTTTTTATAGTAAAGAATTATAATATATTTTAGTAGTTATATTATACTTTACTAATACTATAGTTATATCCTTAGCCTTATTAATACTAATTTGCCTATCTATTACTATTATAATATTACTAGCTCTTATTAGTATTAATAATACCTTATTTTTAAACTAATATTACTTATTATTATTCCTAATAATAAGGAAGAAGAAGAATAGGATAATAATAAGAAAGAAGAATACTTCTAGGAATATAAAAGAAAATAAGATAATACTAACCCTTTTACTTAATTTATCTATTTAATATTTAAAAAGTAAGGTTTATAGTAATTTATATATATTTCTTATAAGTCATTATATTATCTAATTTATAGTTTATATAGTTTTTCATTATTAATAAATTAATATTAGTTTATTACTCTTTCTAATATTTCTTTATTATAATTCAAATTATAATATAACTTCATTATTAATAAGGCTTTTTAAAAACCTTTATATTAAAATATTATAACTTTTCTATTTAATTAGTATATTATAATTATATTTTTATCTTAAGGTGTTTTTTACTATTAGTATCTTTTTAACTTTATTATTTTTATAAGCCTTACTATTCTTCCTAATAAGGATTAAGATAGAATTAAGATATATATTTATATACTATTATAATAATAATAAGTTATTTTCTACTTACTTAATAAGATTAATATAGAATATTAAATATATACCTATAGGGATATCTAATATAATATTTAATAGGTTTAATATATTAATAACTTAAGATTTAGAAATTATTTAGTTAAACCTCTTATTTAGCTAATTTATTCTAATACATTTTAATAATAGCTATATTTCATTTTTAACCTAGAACTTCTTAGTTATTTGTTACATCTTATTAATACTTATTTTATCATATTACTATATATATACTATTACTACTTAAGTTATAATAATACTATTTTTAAAATGAAGTAAAAATACTAAGATTTATTATAAACTAGAATAAATAATCTATTTTATTATTAGAAAGTATAGAATAAGTATA
>AMCV02000010.1:999019-1014761 GCA_000350065.2 Colletotrichum orbiculare MAFF 240422
ATTACTTTTACTAAAATATTTAAGAAAAATCAAATAGTATTAAATATTATTATAATATTAATAATATAGAATATAAAATAACTATTTATAAAAGCAATATTAATAATAATCTTAAAGTTAAAGTTAATATTACTATAGATAGTAAAATAAAAGTATAGAAGAATTATACTATATATTTAATACTAGTAATAATACTTCTTAAGTACTTTAAAAGTATAATATTTAACTAGATATCTTACTTTATTAGGAATATTATAGAAATATATAATAACTAAATATCTAAAATAGTAGTAGAATCTCTATATCTCTATCTCTATAAAATATATAAAAGTAATTATTCTCTCCTTATGAAAAAGTAGCTATAAATACCCCTATTTTTAAATAATTAAAACAACTTTCTTATTTTAAGAGAACTAATTATAAATATTATTAAAAATAATACTAAGTTAATCTATATCTATAAGGTAGAATAAGAAAGAAATATTATATAATACTATATAAAATATAATAATACTAAGAAATGAAGTATATTAACTATCCTAAGTATAATAATTAGGAATATTCTATTAAAATATATTATTACTAATTTACCTTATAGAAATATAAGAATTATAAAATAATTAATAATCTACTTAAGTATAATAAACTAAGAATACCTTATAGTTAAGAAACTAGTAGTATTTAAATTAAATAAAATACTTTAAAAAATAGTATTTAAATAATAACCTTTAAATATAAATATACATATAAAAGTTTTAACACTACCCTTCTTCATAATTTTACTACTAGAAGCACTATTTCAAATAAAAGTATAAAATATTACTTAGTCTTAGAAAAGCTTTATAATTTTACCTCTATGAAATACAATAGAATCTTTACTAAAAAACAATATCAAAAGTTATTTAAAAAAAACAGTAATCTTATTTTTAAGATTATATCATATTTAGTATTATATAATGATATTATTAAACTTATAATCTTAAATGAGTTCCTTACGTTTATTTTCTAAATTATTAATATTTTTATAATTTATAAAGAAAACTTAGTATACTATTATAAAATATACCTTAAGGTTAGTATTTAACTTATACTAATAAAAGAAAATATACTTCTCCTTCAAAATACATTTTATAAACTAATAACTTATTTTACTATATATATAGTACTTCGTATTTAAATAATTATATATAGCTAAATAGGGAGGATAAATAGTATTTAAAACAAATAGTTATAAGCTTTATAAAACTATATATATAGAGTATTAAATATTATATAATATAGCACCTTAGGGGTATTCTTAAGAAGAATTATATATATAGTTAATTTAAGATTAATTATTAACTTCTTTCTAGTCGTTATTTCTACTATTTCAAATGTATTATAACTCTTAAATTAATATAGTATTACTTATAATTAATCTTAACTAGTTATAGAAACTCTAAAATATTATTATAGAACAAAAGGAAACTAATTAGTATTTAGGTATATTATAATATATACTTATAAATTAGAAATAGAACACTATATCTATATAGAAGTTCAATAAGAAGGTTTTCTAAATATAGATAAATTTAAATATAAAAGCTTTAAAAATGTCTTTTTTATTTTTTTAGAATTATTAATTATAATACTTCGAAATATAGTATTTTACTAGTTAGATAAATATAACTATTAATATGTATTACTTTAAGAATAAGTTTTGATATAGCAAATTATCTATTTAAACTATAAGTTAAAACTAAAATTATTGAAATACTTAAAATAATACTTAAAAACCTAATCTTTTAATATAATAAAGAATATACTAATTGATATATAATATAACATTTTAAATTTAAAATAGTAATTATAAAGAATATAAATCTTTGTCTTAAATACATTATATAAATTTCGATTATATTTTATATTTTTATTATATAGTTTTATAAGATCTATAGTATACTTAACTAAAGTATTTTTAGAAGAAGTAGTAGAAGTAATATATAAAAAGTATTTAAATTACTTTACTAACTATAAGTTATTATGCTTATAGTTTACTTCTTATAAATAAAGAGGCTTTATACTAATAAGACTATATATTAATAAGGCTAATAAAAAGAATAAGAAGTATAGTACTAATACTAAAAGCAAGAAGGCTAACTAGTTATATTACTACTATCCTTCTTCTACTCTTTATAAAAAAGCTAAAATAAATTTAATTTATTAAACCTTAGGTTTAACCTTATAGAGAAGTATTATAATTTCTTATTCTTCTTCTATAAAGCTTTTAAATTACTCTAAAAGTTCCTTAAAGTTCTATTTAAAAATATTATAATATTTATTAACTTTAGTAATCTTTTTAAATATTTAAAAAGTAAATAGATCTTATTAAGTAATTTAATATAAAATACTAAAGATCCTTTTACTATTTATATTAATTTTAATATTATAGAAGAAGAAATAGTTTAAAATATACTAAATAACTTAAATATTTTTTAATAACTAAATTATAAGAAACTAATTTTGAAAATCATCTTTAAATATCTAAAGAAACTTATAACTATATAGTTTTTAATCGTTATAAAATATTATTTAGTATACTAAATAAATTAAAATTATAAGAATATTCTTATCTATAATATTCTTATAATTAATATTTTTAATCTGTCTAAATAGTATAAGATCTAAATATTAATAGATCTTTATAAGTAGAGGAATACTACTTAGTATTACTATAATAGTTAAAAGAGTATTTAGAATAAGTATTTCCCTAAGGGTTAGTAATTTAGATATTATTATAAAAATAAAAGGAGTATTAAGAGGATTTTTAAGAAGCTATATAAATCTCTCAAGAGGTTAAAACTAGAGATACTATAAATATCTAATACTATAAAAATCTAGTAAAACTTAATAAAATTTATTATATTTGTTAAATATACTCTAGTAAGTGATAATTAAAAATATATAATTAAACTCTTTAAAACTACTATAAGAAGTATTTTAGTTTAACTAGAATAAAAACCTTAATGTAATATTACTATTTAAATCTTATAAAAGTCTCTTTAAAATATTGATATGTAATTTAAAGTCTCCTAGCTAGGGTTCTAAAGTAAGGAGAATCTAAAATATCTAAATAGTTATTCTTATAATCTTTTACTTTATATATACTTTAAATATAGTTTTTTATGATTACTTCTTCTATTATAATAAGCCTTACTAATCTATAGTATAATAATATAATAAAAGAGTTAATTACTAATTAGTATTAGTTTATCTAGAGGGTAATATATATTATATATAATCTTACTATATAGATATAAAATAGTATTCTAGTTATTTATTATTATTATTCCTATATTATATAATATAAAGTGCTATATAAAGCTCTAGATCTATAGTATAGTAATTACTTACTAATTGCTATATAATTAGCTATAGCTAGTACTAAGTACTTTATACTTATTACTAGTAAGGCGTAGAGGGTATACTACTATATATATAGCAACACATATAGTTACCACATACCCTATAGTATAATATAACTAATAATAATAAGTCTAATTTAGTTCTATCTAAGTTTTCCTTTAAGTAAATATAATAAATAAAAAACTCTCAAAAAGTGGGAAGCTAGAAACTTTATTCTTATTAAATAAGTCGATAAAAGAAGTATAGATGACTAATAATATAATTATTAGCTATTCTAATATAGCTAATAAAATAACTATTAGGACTATCTTAATCTATATTAAATTAATTTCTAATTACTTATATCCCCCTTCTTTTAAACTAGAAGATATTATAATTAGTAATTGAATAAAGTCTATAAATTTATCTATATATATCTTCTTTAGTATATTACTAATAGCCTAAATAGTTAGGCTACTAATTATATATATTTTAAAGTTACTCTTTATAGGATTTAAAATAATCTTTTTATATTATAATTATAACTTCTTAAAAATAATAAAATATATTATTCCTAAAGTTATATAGAATAAAGCTTTGAATACCTACTTATTTAGGTTAATATATATTTTAATTATCTTGGTAATATAGATTTCCTAATTAGTATTTAAAATAATACTTAATTAATATAACTATCGTAATATAAACAATATGAAGTTCTACTATCTTATAAACTCCTTACTAATTACTCTATGATAATTATAACTACTAATAAATTAAAAATAGGAATAAAAGACTTATTATTTATTAATATAGAGATTAAAAAGAATAACTTATCTATTTATCTCTATATCTCTTTAGTCGTATCTATTATTATAATATTATTATTAGTAATTATACTAACTTATTCATCAAAGAGTTTCTTCTAAAAAACTAGGCTTTTTCCTTATTATTTATAATTTCTTTATGTAAGTATAAAACTTAAATATCAATATTAGACAATACTAATAGATAAATAACATATAATTTATATTTAGTAGTAATATAGTCCCTAGTACTATAATATATATAAATACTAACTTATATATATATTTATATAACTAAAAAGTCTACCTAATAAGTTTTATATATATTTATAATAGAAGTTAATTAAAACCTACTAGCTATAACTACTAATCTATTTAGCTCCTTATAATAAGAAAGAATAATATTATAATAATATTTTACTAGTATTAGGATAACCTAAGCTACTTTTATACTTATTATCTATATATCCCTATTCTAATTAACTATTCGTTCTAATTAAAATAGAACCTATAACATACTATAATTCTATAACTCTTTATTAAGAATCTTAACATTTATAATAATTATGTAGTAGTATTAAATTATAATATAGTATTCTTTCTAACTAATATTAAAACTAATAATAACTATTTAAATTTAATAGGAAAAGAAAATTAGAAATAGTTTAGCTATATATCTCCTACTTAAGAATATCCCCTTATTTATTGTATAGCTAATTTAAATTTAATAAAAGACTTTGTAAGTATCTATTCAGATTCCTAATAGAAGCAGTAAATCTTCTTAAAAACCTAGGTATTATAATAAGAATTCTTATAATACTTAATAAAATATCAGAAGAATCCATTAATATTCTAATTATACTAAAGTTTTTATATTATATAAAAATTATTAATCTATATCTAAATCTTGAGTAATAAGACTATTTATAAAAACTATTAGAAGTTATTTAATCTTTTAATAAAAACCTAATTAACTTCTAATTTATACTATATAGTTATTCTTTATATAGGAAAATAGAAAATATTACTATTAAAAGGGATATTAATGAAGAATAGTTTCCTCTTTATATAAAACATCTATATTACTTATAAAACTACTTTGTAATCTTGTTAATTATATGAAGATTTCTTAGAGGGATTAGTTTTTATCTTCTACTATATTAATCTATTAGTAATCTATTAGAATTCCTACTAAAAGTTCTATAGTATTAATATTTATTATTATTTTCTTGCTATCTTCTATTTCCTTTATATAATTTACTATTTACTACTAAGTTAAATTTGAATAAGAAGTTTTTCAATATTAGAAACTAGCTATAAAAGATACTTTAGTAGTACTTTAACTATATTATAATGAATTTGAAGAGTTTATATCTAAGGTGAGAACCTTTTACTAGATCAAGGAGTAGTAGTTATAAAGAGCCCTAATAGTAACATCGTATATAAACCTTGACGCTTAGGTCTATAATAGATTAATTAAAAATGCCTAAGTTTTCCTTCTAAATATATCTAATATATAAGAGAATAAGGAATCCAACTTATAAGCATCCTTTTTAGATCTAGGATTCTATGTAATTAAAGTTACAAAACCTTTATAACTTCTATCTAAACTATTTAAAATATAAATGATAATAATTTAATCAGATAGTTTGTATTTATTATAAGAAGAATTATTAATAAGTTCTTTTATCTTATTTAAATATTCTTCTATAGATTTAAAGTTATTAAGAAGAATATTAAAGAGCTTTTTATAAATAGGAAACTTATTAGAAAAACTAATTAGTTTATAGAGTCTTTTTTAAATGACTAAATATACTAAAAGTATTAAGATTATTTTTAATTAGTCTTGAAGTATTATTTTTATAGTTCAACTATATATAACTAAAAGCTTTATTATACTTATTAGTATTATTTCTAGAAATAGGTTTAATTAAATCTATGGAAATATCTTCACTAATAAGTAAAGCCTTTATATAAATAGATTAAATATTATAATTCTAAATCTTTTTTAGCTTAAGGATAAAATATAACTGGGGGTTACCTATATTCTTAAATAATAATTGAAAAAAGTAAAGTAGTTATTTAATGAACAATTAATTTAAATCTTATGATAGAATTAAAATACTTAGGATCTGATTTTAAAAAAACTATTATTAACTGAAAGATTAATAATAATTTAGCTTAATAAGTAATTAATAGATTAGTATTCTTATGACCTATAGTAGTCTAGAGTTTAAATCTTATAAGAAATACTCTTTTATAAGAATTAGAAATAATTTGAAATTCTAATCTATAAAAGTCTTAATAGACTTAAGATTCTAA
Source organism: Colletotrichum orbiculare MAFF 240422 (assembly GCA_000350065.2). Taxonomy (NCBI): domain Eukaryota; kingdom Fungi; phylum Ascomycota; class Sordariomycetes; order Glomerellales; family Glomerellaceae; genus Colletotrichum; species Colletotrichum orbiculare. The sequence goes on from AMCV02000010.1 coordinate 1,005,532, forward strand.
TTTATAAAAGTTTTAGTAGGCCTAAAGGTTAGTTTCTAAAAGGTTTTAATAGATTTGGAATATAAGATACTTTTAGTTTCTATTACTTAATTATCTCTTTTATTAACTTAATAATAAGCTAATTATTCTAATTAGTATAATCCTCTTATAGATTTATCTAATATTAAATTAATTAATTAATAAGAAGCTTTAATTAATTAGTTGAAATAATTTTGAACGAAATAGATTATAAAGTTTTATAAAAATAGTTAAAAGAGGTTTTATATAAATAGATAGGTATAGAGAGGTTAAGAGTTAATTAGTATAATTTCTAGTATAATCTAAATAAATTTTAATAAAGATATAATTGTTAATATTAATAATGAGTATGAATAGGAGTATAATATAAAGAGAGAAGTTGATATAAAGCTAGATTTATAACCTATTCAATTAGTAATAAGTAGCTAGTAAAAGGTTAAGAGGAATTAATAACTATTAATTATTAAAGAATAAATTATTTAGAGTGATATCTGAAAATAGTACTAATATTGATATAAATAGTAATAATAATAGGAAGTTTAGATTCTATAGGAAGTAGGGAACTTTGTAATATTAATATATAAATAGAGTTTATTGTCAGAAAGATCAACCTTAATTTCATATAGAACTTTAACCTTTATTATACTTAGGCTACTAAGTAGTCTATTTACTAAATACTCTAATATTAAAATTTAATTAATTTAGAGTATAAATAATTAAAGTAGTATAACCTAACTCTAATAATTAATTTTCTATAATAAATAAAAAATATAGGGTTATAAGGGTAAAAGAGAATACTCAAGCCCTTGAATACCTAAAATAGGTTATTAGGATAAATATGAGTAATAGCTAAATAGCTAGAACTCTAATAATAACCTTATAATACTATATATATAGAAATCTTCATATCTATATATACTAATACCCTTTTTATAAGCTCTTAGTCTCTTAATAGCGTTAATATTCATAACATCCTTCTTATAGTAGCCTTACTATAGCCTCTTATAGTAGCTTTAGTGTTACTATATATATCGAAATCTCTATATTATATATATCAGTATATTAATATCTGACGCACTGATGCTAACTAAGGCTTCTATTATAATAATATCGTTAATACTATATATATAGAAATCACTATATTGCTGCTACTATAATACTAATACCCCTTATATAACTTACTAGTTAGAACCCCTAAGGATAGGTAGATATTTGAATATATTAGGGATAGACTTAGTAATTAAGTAATAAATCTATATAGGGAGTTTTAATATAAGTATAAAGTTATTTATATATTCAAATCTAACTTCTTAAACTAAAATTCCAGCTATTATAGCTTAAATACCCCTCTTATAGATGACTAAATAGTAGTTCAGCTAGGGGCCACTAACGAGTTCTAACAACTAGTTTCTGTATTAGATTTATATATTTTTCCTATTTAATAAAGATTTCTTAGTAATATTTCTACTTACCTAGTACAGCTTTACTACAAGAATATTTTCAACTTACTATATAGTTTCTTTATTCTTATCTATTAATAGTAATAGGTAGTTATTAGTAATTATTTACTTAAGTAGGAAATTAATAGTAGTTTTTAAGAGGATATCTATATATAATTATTAGTAGATAGACCTTAGTATATCTAACGTAATAATATATAATAATAAACGTTGTATTATTATATGTTTATAATATTACTAAACTGGGTTTTAACTTAAGTTTAGTAATCAATAATTAGAAATATTTCATTCTATTTTATTATTAATTCAATACTAACTCAAAGGCAATTAAATCTTATTTACTCAAGCTTCTAATTTCTACTGGGTAGTTATTATTTCAGTATAATTATATATTATTACTAAGTATATTTTATCAACTAGCCAATAAATAGTATTCTTACTGCTATTTAATACTAGTATTATTTCTTTAGTTACTAGAATAAGGTTAATATAATAACTATAATCTATAAAACAAAGTATAGTTTTTATGATACTATATTCCTAATTATAAAACACTCGTTATACAATGAGTAATAAGCTATTCTAATCATCTTATAATTAGTATATAAATACCTTTAGACTTACCTAAATCCCTTAATTCTACTATTCTATAATTCTATTACTTTATAGATAATATTTGATAATTAATAACTATATAATATGTATTGGTTGATAGAACTCTTTCTAGAAGTAATTTACCGAATTGGACTTTTTATTATTTATAAAGTAATATAATATATTATACAATGTATAATAATAACTAAGGAATTACTCAATAAATGTTGCTACTTTTATATTATCTATTTCTTCTAGTGTGAAAGCTTTATTTAGTTAATTTATAATAACCTAGAAATAATAGTTATTTTACCTTTTATAAAGGTTAAATTAGTAATAGAATCCGTTTGTAGATTAAAGTATAACTAAGTAAGTATTGGAAGAAGTTTAAAGAACCTTTCTTTTATTTATTTCTAGAAATAAGTACCCCTATATATATTATACTTATATACTAATTAATACATACTTTAAAACTATCTTAACTAGAAAAACAAATAATGTATAATTTCTAGTATCTTATTATATTTCAAATAACTTATAGAAGAAAACCTTTATAATTCTTATATTAATCTAATTCTAAGTTTATGAAAAAGGTTATATCTATTTTTAGTACTTAGTATTCAAAGTCCGTTTCTAATACTCAATTATTTTGTCATATTAAAAGTATATTTAGTAATTTAAATTCAATGTAAAATCAGAGAAAAACCTATACTTCGTTTATTTAATTACTTTTGAAACCTATTAATATAAAGAGTTTGTTTAATAATATAACTCTATATTTCTCATAAGTCGTAGTTTCTCTTTGAAGATTTAAGTATTAGCAATACTTACATATTTATTTGAAACTTTATAGAAACAGTAGTATTCAGAATAATTTATATTATCTACTCTTATCATTTCTTATCATTCTATTTTTAGGGGTATTTTATGTTTTTAGAAAAAGTATTAAATATTACTATTCAAGTATTTAGTTAGTATTTAAAGTAAGAATTATACTAGGATAATTCTTCTCTTTCCTAATTCTATCTTTCTACAAATTATTAACTTTTATAAACTATTTGGAGCCTTTATAACTAATAAGAACTTTAGACGTCTTAGTATTCCATAGCTTTACTTTCTATAATTGTAAATAAGCTAATATTATAAGGAGTTCTTTATTATAAATTACATAATCAAACCCTATAAGGATTAAATGCTAGGAATAGAAAATTACGACATATTTTACTACAGCTTTATTAGCTTAGGTTAACATATTTGTATAGTAAACTTAGAATAATTGGTTTCTCTTATAATTACGATATTAAGGTTAAATATTTATAAAACTAGTTTTATAATAGAAAGGTAATTTAGTATAGGAAAAACTTCTTATTATTCTCATCCTTAGTTAAAAAGTATATATTCCTTGATTAAATAGTCGAGGGGTTTTATAATATTATTATATTCTAATATAAAGGTTTTATAGTAATTTGGAATTCTAAAGAAATTATAAATACTTTCTAGTAAGTTGAAGAATAGTTAATAAGTAATAATTCCTAATTCCTCTAAATTATTTAAAAGACTTCTTTTGATTAGTATAATAAACCTAATATATTTAACAATTATAATAGCAAACTTATATTCTTAGAACTTAGTTTGAAAGTTACATTAGTAACATAACTAAGCATTTAATAGATTCTCCTTTTATATTCCTATAATATATTACTAACATAGATAAAGATAATATTAGTATATATTCTAATGAAATTATTTAGAAGTTATTATAAATAATTACTAATGTATTATTAGAGTAAAGTAAAGGTATTGGTGAACTCCAAAAAGTATATTGTTAATTAAAAGAACTATAATGTATCTAAGAAACTATTTTCTTTTTTTTCTTAATCCTCACTTTATAAAATATAGTAGTAGTATTAAATTCAATATACTAGTAAGCTATACTAACCTTCTAAAAGATCTCGAACATAAGGAAAAAAAAGCAATAGTCTTTTTTATAATTATATTAAAGGTTTTATAATTTATATAGGAGTATATTTTTCTACTTAGATTCTTTGTCAAAAGAACTAAAATATTAGTAAAAGAACTACTTATTTTGATAAATATTGTATTAAATAAATCTTATAAGGTTTTCTTAGATACTAGAAGCGTTTCTCATAATATATTATAGAAAGATTCTTTTAAGAAATTAGGTTCTTACTTTTCGTTATTAAGTATTAATAAGATATAATGGTGTATTTCTAGTTGATTAAGAAATAATTAATATAATATATTGAGATAGAAGAAATCTAGGAATTTTCTTAAAGTATTGATTTAGTTACTTTTACTCTATATTTAGAATAATATCTGAGTTCTTCACTCTATATATAGATTTAACAATAGATTTCATTCAATAACAGTATTTATATTAATACTAATTTACAACTAATTGAAGTAATAATAGAATTACTTATTATTATAGATAATTATACCCCTAGTTTTAATATTAAACTCTTTAGTAATAGAAAGCTTTATAATAATAATTAAAGAGAGCTTTCTTAGGATTAAGGCTTAATATATATAGCTAAAAGTAATTATTAAAGTTATAGGGTTAAGATCTGTTTTAAACCTTTTGAAGATAGGATAAAATAGACTATTTATTAAAATTAGATATTTCATAATTCATTATTCTTCTATATTCTTTGGAGGAAACTTCAAGATCTCTTCAATATCTCTATAGCTAATGATAAAAGAAGAAATATAAGATAAATACTAGAATATTTATTTATAGTTTTTATGATGAAAACTATTAATTTATCAACTTAAACTCTAATAGAATTATCCTAAAAGCTATAACTAATAAGTAATCTATAGATATTTAAAAAGTAATTATCTAGTTATCTTATAAATTATTTTATTAAGCTAAAGATTTCAGAAATTAGGTATTAATTACATGATACTTTAATATTCGTATACTTCTATATTTTAATTATTAGATACGTTAGAATATTATAATAATATTAATTATTAGATACCTTAGAATCTTATAATAATATAAGTATAGAAGCTTTAGGAGTTATGAAATTATACTAGAAATATCTATATCTATTTTGATATGATTTATATATTAGCCTTACTTAATATATCAAAAGTATTTCTTTATAAGAATAGACTAAGTCTTATTATACTTATATAGAAATTTTCAAGTTAATTTATATTAATACTAGAAAACCTTTATATTAATAATCTAAAGTCTTATCTTAGGGTTAAATAGGGCTTAATTTATAATAAGGATATTAAAGTTATAAGTATGAAAGTCATAATAAATATTTAAATAGAATACTTATAATTAGTAGTAATCGAATATCTCGAGATATTTCAATTATATATAACTATAAAGGCAGAGAAGTATGAAGATATAAGGGTATAAAAATATTATAGAAGGAGTTATTAGTTATTTATTATTAAAAGAATTAATATAAAGTAGATATACTAATTATAGCTATAAGGGGTTTAGCTTAAGACTAACTAAAAACTAGCTATAGTAATTAATAATAAGGTAGGTGTTGGTTTATCTAGAGGGTAATGGATGCTGTATGTAATCTTGCTATATAGGTGTAAAGTAGTATTCTAGTTATGTTAGGAATAACGCGCTCGAGAGGTAGAGTTTGTACTAGTTAAACCTCAGGCGCCAGCGCCGTCTCTACAGGCTTCGCCTTACTTAAACTACTTGAAATAGAGCCTCATATAACGCGTATAGCTATATTTAGTTATATATAATATATATTAGATTTTACCTCCTAATTATATGTAATAATTAAGAGTCTTACGATATTAAAAAGCTATTAGGCTAAATATATATATTATAATAATTTAATATATCTTGAATATTAAGATATCTATTAAAAATACCTTTTTTTTAGTTTTTAAGAAAGCTAATTAGTAGTTAATCTAATATGATACCTTTTAGGTAGAAGTTAAAATTCATAATTTATAGGATTATTTTAATTTTAAAGTAACTACTTGTTAAAATTTCTTTTTAGAGTTTTTTTAAAAGTTATTCTTAAGTAACTTTTTAAGAGTTAGGAGGTACTAATAAGTAGTTAAAATATTTAAATTAAATATTTTTAAGAGTTTTATTTTTATAGGGGTAGGTTATAAGGAGGATTAATAACTCTTTATAAATATTACTAAAAAAGTTTATATAAAGGATATTATAGACTTTATAGAGAAAGATCTAAAAACTTATATAGCTTTCTATAGTTTCTATACTTTAAAAACTTAAGAATACTAATATAAGTAATCAAACTAAGCTTATATAATAATTTAGATCTTTAGGTATATAAGTAAGGCATTTTAATATTAGTATTACTATATAGAAGAAGATATAGTAGTATAAATTATTAACTTTTATAACTATCTTAGTATTATAGATAATTTATACCTTTAAAATACTACTTTAGTATCTTATAAGATATTTTAGTCTTCTAGATTTAAATATCTAACTATAAAAGTAGTAATTAAAATGTAGTTTTAAAAATAGTAAGATACTATATATAAAACTTAAGTAGTTAATTATACTTCTTCTATTACTAAAGTATTTTAGGTTTATAGCTTTATGATTTTACTAGTTTTCTTATTAATTAAATTTTATATATAAAGTTATATATTTCTAATTTAAAATTATTTAAACTTTATATTTCTAAATAAGGTTATTTTAGTTATTATAGAGGCGATTTAGTATTTCTTTAAAACCCTTTTATATAGTAAGATTAATTATAGTATTTTTAATATTATTATAGAAGTTTTAATTATTATTTTGAATTCTTAAAGTAATAAGAAATACTTCTAAGGTTTAAATAAGCCTTTATATTCTTTAAAGTATAGGCTAAGCTATATTTTAGCATATTATTACTATATATACTTTTAGTTAGCTTATAAAAGCTAAATATCAAATATTTTAATTAAAGAGAGGATTAAATAGTTATTAGTTTTAAATCTAGACTTTTTAAAGAAAGTTTAGACTTTTAAATAATAGTAACTATATAGCTAGCTTTCTAGCTAAAGTACTTATAATATTATATAATAAATATATTATAAAGAAGGACTTTAGTAATACTTTCTCTAAAACTTTTTTATTTTTAATTTAAATATTTTAATTTATATTTTCTAAAATATAAAGTATTTTATAACTTTTTGAAAAGCTTTTGTAGGAGACTATATTTAGTATAATATGAAGTTTATACTTATTAAGGGTTATAAAAATATTAAGATTTTTATTATAATTAGTAAAAATAAAGAAGTTAAGTTATATTTATATAATATTATTTTTTATATTATTCTAGTTATAAATTTTATCTCTTTTTAGTAGTTATAAAAATAAGACTATTAGTAAGATATTAAGCTAAACTACCTATTTTAACTATAGAGGAGTAATTATTCTGAAATTATAGCTATTAATATTTAATATAGCTAGTAAGTCCTCGAATACTATATATTTTATAAGAGATTAATTATATTAGTAGTATAGTCAGTATAGTATAAACCTTCTCCTAAATATTACTACTATTAGTAGTATACTATAAATACTATTTAAAAACTTCTAAAAAGTAATAAATAGCTTTAGTATTAATAGTTAGGATATCTTAATAGAAAGCTTCTTAACTACTTTATCTTAACTATATGAAGTATTTATATTACTAATAGTTATTTAAAGTATAATAAGTATTAGCCTACTTAGGGGGTATATAAAGCTTATAATATTAGTAAGGTAAAATAAAAGATCTACTATATAGAACGTAAGAATGCTTTATATACTACCCCTAGGGAATATATTATTTTTAAGTTCTACTCTTATTACTAAAGCTATAATAATTATATTTTAGCTTTAATATGTATAGATAGAATTACTAATTACTCTTAGGACTTTTATTTTATTAACTATACTAAAACTATTATTATAAGAGTATTTAAAAGCTTTATTGTACTTTTTAAATATTAGTATAGTATTAATATTAAGGTTTTAAGTATAATAATAAGGTTTTTAAATATAAGAGTCTAAAGTATAATCTAATTTTACGAAGTATATATCTTAAGCTATCTATTCTATATACTTAGGGTTAAAATAGAAGTATTAAGTATATTAGAGTAGTTATTAAGATATATATAAGAGTTATAAAGTATAAAAGTAAACTATTTTATGAATTCTAGTTTAAAACCTTATAAGTAGTAGTATTTCTTTATAATTAAATATTAATATACTTTTTAGATTAGTAAATATTATATTAGAAGCTTTATAAAGTTATTTAAAAAGATGATATTATAAGGCTAGATTTAACCTACTTCTATACTTATAGCTATAAATACTTCATTCTTACTATAGATATAAAATTTAAGTATAACTATTTAGTATATTTTAAAAAGTATATTTTCATCAGCTTTTTAGTTAGTTATATTTTAACTAATTAATATTAAGTATAGAACTTAGTTTAAAATAAAGTTATAATAACTTATAATATCTCTTTTAATAAAACTTTCTTTTTTAATAGAGATTTAGCTTTTTTATAAGATAATTTTAAATAATTAAATTCTAATAAAGTTACTTACTAATTATAAAAATAAATAATTATAGTAGAACTATTTAAGGTTAGTTTAATTACTTATTTAAATTTTAATAAAAAACTTAATGAAATAATTTATACTAAAATAGGAAGTAGTTATAGTAATTTGAGTTTTATATCTATATAGTAGCTATTTTAGAACTTTATAAAATACTATTTGAAATTATAAAGTTTATATTAATAACTTTTCTAGAGTTACTTACTATATTTTTCTATAATCTTATTTATATAGATAGGATTATAGGGGGGTAAGGAATTTAGGTGTTTTTAGAAAGAATTAAATATAAAGGATAGATAAAATATTATACTAGAGTTACTAGGAGATCTTTATTTAAAGCTATTTTTTTAGCTAATACCTTTTAATTATTTCAAGATATTTTAAAATACTCCTACTTATAGTTATAAAATAATATAAATAGTTAACTAGAAGGAGTTTCAGAAATTTAACTTTTTAAAAAATTCTGAGATATAGATATTATAACTTCTAATAATAAATTTTAATTATAAAATAAATTAGATATTAGAGAATACTTAAGATATAAGAAAATAGAAATTCTTATTCTAAAAG
>AMCV02000010.1:1015362-1038144 GCA_000350065.2 Colletotrichum orbiculare MAFF 240422
ATAAGTATATTATTTTAAACCTTTATAATAATTACTAACTATTTTAATTTTAAGTTATTTTAATATAATATAGTTAATATATTTATATATATAGCACTTAATAAGGTTATTTATATAGAGATACTATTAAATCACTAAATACTAAATAAGATCTATTATTTTAATAAAATACTATATAGCTTATAGAAGTCTCTTTTTTTATAGTAATACTATTTAAAAACTAGCTTTAAATACTTTAGTTTTAAACTTACTATAGGAGAGCTATATTACTAGCTTAAGGGGTATATTATCTTTTTTTTCTATATTAATAACTATATACTCTCATTCTCTTTAGAAGATATATCTAAAATACTTATATTATTAGTAAACCTTTAAAAGAAGTATTATTTTAAAAAAAATAAAAACTTATAGTAATTTCTTAATATTAAGATTATTCAAAGATAAGTAGTATAATAGCTATAGTTCTTATAAGTAGTATATATTGAAAAACTCCTTAAGTATTTTATAAAATATATATAGTATATTAAATATTTTAAAACTTTTCTAAAAATTAAAAAGCTCTTATTATAATATAATTAGGCTTCTTATATAGAAATTAAGTATTACTAATAAGATATTAACTTTATTAATTATACTATAGTTATAATAAGATTAGATATTACTTATATAGTAAGCTAATTATTATATTTTAATTAAAATCCCTTAGATAACTACTATATAGAAACTAAATAAATAATATAATATTTTAGCGAAATAAAGAGTTTTTACGTTAAGTTTAATTATAAAACTAGAGATTTATTTAATAGCTTTATAATTACTATAGATATTAATTTTATAGATAATAGTAATAATTAAAAGAGCTTTTAAATATATACTATATATCTCTTTAGAAGCCTAATTATATAGTAGGTTAATAAATAAGATATTATTACTATTTTAATAACTAAAGCAGAGTTTTTAGTATTATCTTAAGCTACTTAAGAAGCTATTCTTACTAATTACTTTATTATTATACTTTAAGTAGACTTCATAATAAATATATTTAATAGAAGTATAATATATAAACTTCACCCTACTATCTAAATCTAATATAATAATTAATAAACTATATATTTTATAATTACTAAAATAGTATAACTATATATAAAGCTATAATATATAAATATCTATAACTACTAACTATAATAAGAAGTTATATAAAAGTATTTTAAGATTAAATATATATTTTGAAGAAACCTTATAATTAATAATTTTACGAAATTTCTTTAGAACTACTAATTTAATACTTTTATTATTTAGATTAATATAATAGACTAATTAAACTACTTAAAATTACAATAAGAAGAGGAATTTCAAGAAAGACTTCTAATATTTCAAAGCCTTATTAAAACTCTTAATAACTAGTTAGGATCTATAGATCCCAAATTATAATAATAATAAGGTTAAATAAAAGACTCAGGAGTACTAAAAGTATTTTCTAGTTAATAAAAAATACCTAAATAGTTTATAAATAGTACTATTCTTCTTACTATAGGGGTAGAGATTTAATAAGAATAATAAGATAATAGAAAGAATTTCTTATAAGATAAAAATAGAAGGTTTAATTAGTATTATTTAAAAAAGCTAGTTTATAAATAGAGCCTTTAAAACTAGAGAAGTATATTAGGAATAATATATTTAAGAGGTAGAATTTATACTAGTTAAACCTTAGGTACTAGTATTATCTCTATAAGCCTCGCTCTATTTAAACTACTTAAAATAGAGTTTTATATAATATATATAACTACGTTTAGTTATATATAATATATACTAGATTTTGCCCCCTAATTATATATAATAAGTTATTTATTCTTATTACTATTATATATATAACGTATAGCTATATATATAGAAATAGGGCCTATATAGCTTATATAGCTACATAGTTATATATAGTATATATAGGGCGTATAGGCTAACTATTTACCTAACGGCGCTATAGTATAATAGCTTATAATAGATAAACTAATACTAGCGACTTTTTATCTATATTATAGCGATATTATCTAATTATAAAAAAGCCTGAATAACTAGCTATAAAATACTGTCTTTTTCAATAGCTTTCTTTACTAGTAAACCTATTACCTATCTATCTTTCTATATAATTATAGTAGTTGTATTAAGCGTTAGGATCTCTTTAAATAGACGTCGGAAATTAAAGAAATATAGGGCTCTATTTAAATACTACATAGCTATATAGCTATAAGGCTATATAGCTATAAAAGCTATATAGCTATATAGCTATAGGGGTATTACCTTAAGAGAATAGTAGTATTATATCCCCTCTAGTAGTCTCTAGAGTTATTATTAGAAGCTATAAGAGAAGGTAGTTATCATATTACCCTTATAAAGCCTCGAGGGCTATAGGAGATAATAGTTGTTATATTATCCTTATAGAGCCTTAAAAGCTATAGGAGAAAGCAGTTATTATATTACTTTTATAAAGCCTTAAGAAGTATAGGAGAAGGTAGTTGTTATATAGTATTACTATAAGAAGTTAGTATAGCTATATAATTCTTAGGGAGCTTTAAGAACTATAGGAGAAGGCTTTTATTATTTTAAGCTATATGGAATCTTAAGAGGCTATATAGGTATTTAAATATATCTACTAAACGTATTCTATTTAGTTATACTAAAAGCCTAGCCTAATAGAACTATATAGAATATCTTATTTTAACTAAAATAAGGGCGTATAATTAACTTCTTAATAGTAGTCTCTATAAGGGGTTTAGTATATAGCTTAAAACCTTAGGGATTAAAGAGGCTTTAAGGTACCTATAAGAAGCTAGAGATACTATGAACTCTAGTAATTAGGTAAGAAGTATAAGGCTTAAGAGGGTTGTATTTACTAAATATATTCTAATTAGTAGTATTAAGAGTCCTGAATAAAAAAGCCTCTTGCCTTTAAACCTACTATTTAAAGTCCTTAATATACTATAAGGAGTACCTTATTTTAACTAGAGTAAAAGCCTTGATATAATATTACTACTTAAGTCTTATAAAAGCCTCCTTAAGATATTAATATATAATTTAAAGTCTCCTAGTTAGAGTTCTGAAGTAGGAAAAATCTGAAGTATTTAAATAGAATAAATTTTATAATCTTTTTACTTATAGGCTTTAGGTAAGAATTATAATTACTTCTTCTATTAGATACTCCTTACTAACTTATAGTATAATAGTAATAAAAAGGTTAACAACTAATTAGTATTAGTTTATCTAGAAAGTAATATATATTATATATAATCTTATTATATGGGTATAAAATAGTATTCTGGTTATTCGTTCTTGTTATTATTATATACGTAGCGTGTAGCCACATATGTAGAAATAGGGCCTATATGGCCTATATGGCTATATAGCTATATGTAGTATATACGGAGCATATAGGCCGACTATTTACCCGACGGTACTATGGCGTAGTAGCTCGTAATAGATAAACCGACAGTAGGAAAGCTAAAGTTATATATTAGAAGTTAATATATCTACTAATAGTTATAATAGAGAGTAAGCTATTAGCTCTCCCTCAGAATATTTATAAGAATATAATCCTTTAGGTTTACTTCTATGTTTGAAGCTGATACTTTCTTAATATCTATTGAACTAATAAATATAACTTAGTAAAAGCCAAGTAATTTATTAACATATTATATAATATACTAGTAGATAAATACAAATAAATTAGTCGTAAATAGGTAAACTAATTAGATCTTTTTAAACTATATTAGCTTATCTTAATAGTCTTAATACGCTATTAAACTATTTTTCCTATAAGATATCTATTAGGTTTTAGTATTATAAGTAATATAGTTATCTTCTTTTTATAATTACTTAGAGTATGAAAATAATTAGAGACTTTCTATACTATAAATATAGGTTTGTTACATATAACTACTAATTCTCAATATTAAGATAACTATTTTTAAGTATTACTAAGTAATAGACTAATAGTATATCCCCTTATCTATATCTTTGATTTATCAATTCAAAAAAAGTAAAGTTTCTTTATAAAAGAAGTATTGATAATAGTATAATTATTATAACTCATATTAATAAGTATATTAATAAAGTAATTCTTGTTAATTCTAGTTTAGATAGTAGCCAATTGATAACTCTTATTTAATTATTTGTTTCTTATTTTGTTCTATTTCACCTTTTTCATTTCTATTAGTTCTAAGATTTAATCCTATTGTAGAATTATTCTTTTTTTGAATTCTTATTATTACTAAGTAGATGAATATCATTCTTCGAGTTATCCTTAGTATAATTTATAATAGCTATAGTTCTTATAATGCTTACGTTAGGTTTCTTATATTTCTACATCATATGATTACTATAGATATAGTTCTTTTTACTATACTTATAGTATTAGTAAATATTTTAGTAATCCCTGAAGTATTCTTTAGAAATAGAAGAGAAACTACTAGGATCTCAGTATTCTTACTACTTTTCACTATTCTAATTATTATGATATCACTTCTTATATTTTAAGTAGTAGGTTCCCTGGGAGCTAGTCAGTAGTAGATAGATGTTTCTTTACATACTTAAGTTTCTAAGCTATATTCTAAGCTTTTAATAACCAAGGTTTATTTTCTATAGGTAAATTAATTATAATAAATAGTCTTTTAAAATAGAAGAATAAAGTAGTTTCTAGTAAAAAGATCTAGATTATATTTAATTAGATATATTCTCTAGTATTAGCTTAGGTTTTCTTAAATTAAAATAAGAAAGTAGTTAGGTATTTATTTCTTCTTTATTAGAAGCTTTATAATTAAATAATATAATAGAATTAGTTATTTAAGTTTGAGTTTATCTCATCAAAGTAATTTATAAAAGTATTTAGATTATCAAGGTTTTCTAGGATTCTAGTTATATAGAAAGTCTTAATTATTTCTTAGAAATTAGAGTTTCAATAAGAATAGATTAAGTATTAGTATTTCTAATTCCTATTATACTAAGCCTAGGCCTAAAGCCTCTTTTATGATATAAGTAGTATATATATATATATAGGCTATAGACCTATATCTATAGTATTCGTCTTACGAATAGTAGTAAGAGATATATAATTTACATACTATTCTACCCTTTAGATTTCAGAATACTACTTTTGCAATTGAAGTACTTTTTATACTATAGATCTATGAATATGGCGCTCCTTATTTAATATATCTTTTTAGATTTATCTCCCTATCTTTCTATTACTATAGGACTAGGTTTAGGAGAGATTTTCCTTTCCTTTTTCTTAGTTATTTTAGCCTAAGTGGCTGGCGCCTATTTTACTATCAAAAAAAGAATAGTTAATTTTGGGCTTAGTTTTTATCTATTAAGCTTATATTTAGTATTCTTTTTACTTATTTAAGAACTTTAGAAATAAGGGAAAAAGCTTTTTCTAGTAATTAGTTACTAGTGAAAATATAGTAGTATTCTTAATTCTAAGGATTAGTATTTTAAGACATATTATTCTAAGGTTTATTAAAGTGTTTTAATATAGATTAGAGATACTGCTTATAATAGTTACGAAGAAATTACTATTTTCCTATAGTATTTATCTCATTACTTTATATATAAACTTATCAATCTTCCAATAGAAAAGGTTTAAAGTATATTATAATTATTACTAGAATAGTTTACTTATAGGGTTTTTATAAAGATTCCTTAAGGGGTTTTAATACTTTTTATCATTTCCTATACCAATTAACTAGTTATTTCTTATATAGTATTATATTCTAAGGATTTTACTTAATGAAATTATATATTAAATTAGTAAATAGCTATATTTTATTTATTATTATCTATTTAGCAGATAATATAGAGTTCTAAGTATATCAAAAACTAGACTTAGGCTTATTGAAGTATGAATAATATAAGATACTATTTACTTAGAATTAAAAAGTAAAAGAGAAGTTTTTATAAATACTTAGAAAAGTCTATATATATAGCATTACTTAGGGCTTACTAGGGTTTTACTTAGGCGAAAGAGTTAATATTAGATATCTAAGTATATCTCAGCTAGTTTTCTAAGTATAGCTTATAATAATTATATATAAAATAGTAATAAGTATTAATAGTAGTAGAAAACCTAGTTTTATATATTATATATAAATAGTTTTCTTTTTAGAATATTTTCTTACTACTTAATATAGTTAGGTTTAATTTTTCTATTTTATATAGAATATTTAACTTTCTATTTATAGATTTTAGAAATATATGAAATAGGTAGTTTTATATAGAAAGAGAGTAATAAATATAAGGAGTTATAAGTATTAGGAGGGACTACTTAGGGATATATAGATAAGGGGTAATTAAAGAATAATGAAACTATTAGTAGTATATATATTAGCTATATTTATATAAGGATTTGTAGTATTATAATAGAGGTATTTTAGTAAATTGATGGATTTTCTTAATAGCTTTTTTTATATATAGTATACTAACTCTAAGTTTTAACTCTAATTAAGTTATCTCTTTATTACAGGCTACGCCTAGATAACTAGCTAGGGCTATACCTAGGCATCTATTAACAACCTTCCTACTTAGGTAGGAGTTTAGTAAGCCTTAGGTAGTACTATATATATAGACTTTTCTAGGTATTTATAAAGGCTTTTTTTTTACCACTTAGTTCTAAATAAATAGTATTTTATACTACTTATAGTTAAATAAGCCTAAGTCTAATTTTTTACATATTTAGAACTTAGTTTTATTTACTATATAGATAATACTAAGTAGACTATAGCTCCCTACTAGTTAAATATATAATTTAGTTGAATAAAGCTCCTAGGATATAATACTATATAATAAGTAACTAACTAATTAATATAAAGAATAATAAAGAGTACTAGAGCCTCCTAAGATATTTCTATAAATAGTAACTTTATGGGTAAATTATTTTAATAATAATTATAATATATTTTAAGTTTTTTCTACTAGAAAATTAATAAGTTTATATATAAATTAGTGAGATAAAATATTATAATAAGTAGTAACCTCTAGGTAGCTATTATAATAAGTATTTCTAACTTATAATAAGGTATTTTAATAATCTTTAGAATAATATTTATTAGGATATTAGTTTTTAAGGTTAATAATATTACTATACTTCTATTAGTAGCTAATTAGTAGAAGAAGTTTTTTTTCTTATTCCTAAAGTTTTTAAATAAATAGAAAGAATATTAAGTATAAGCCTAATAAATAAAAACTAAACTTAAGATTAATTACTACTTCTTTAATAATAATTAGGAATACTAATATTTAATTTATTCCTATTTAGATTTTAGTCTTTAGTAAGTAGTTAAGACTTTCTATATAACTAGAAGACTAGAGAACTCTTATAATCTAGATAATTTTATAAATTATTTTAATAGAATTTATTTAGACTTAAATAACTAGTCTTATATTATTACCTAATTATAGAACTTTTAATAAAAGAAAACAAGTATCTAACTATTTTCTTATTATAATTTAAGAAAATTCTAATTAATACTAGGGGGTATATATAGCTAGATATAATCTAGATCTCCCTACTAAAGGCTATATTATTCTCCTATTTTAAAGAACTATTTATTATAATTAACCTTCTTATTAAATATAAACCCTAATTATTAAAAATCTAAAATATAACTTAGAAATTTAAATGTATAAAAAAATACCTATTTATTACTAGTTATCTTATTAGAAACCTCCTATTTATAATATAGAAAGTAATATAGTAATAACTAGAGTAGTTAAAGAGTAGTAATAATACTAAAACTCTAGTAGTTTTTTTTCTACTTCTAAAAAGCATACTAAAGACTACTAGGATACCTATTAGTATTATAAATATAATAAGGAAAGCTATATTTATAAGAACTATATAGTATAAGAATATAAAAAAGTTATTATAAAAATTATAAAGATTATAACTATTATAAATTATATTAAAGATAATTAGGAGGATAGTATTCTCCTACTTAGTAATAATAAGGATTTAGGAAAAGAAGAATTCTAAAGTAAAGTTAGGCCTTAAAGCTAATAGAAGTAGAAATAATAAGATAGGGAAAATAATAGAAAAGGGAATAAATAAGTAATTAGTAATTAGTTATTATTTAGATTAGAATTAATAGAAGTTATTCTATTAATATACTTATTAATATAAATTATGATATTTATACTATTATTAATGTATCTTTTATAAAGAAATTTTACTTCTTATTAATTAATAAGTTGAAAAAATAGATAAATAAATATACTACTAGGTTATTACTTAGTAATACCTAGGGAGTAGCTATCTTAATACTAAAAGTTAGTAGTTATATATAAAAAATTTATACCTATATTATAAAAAACTTCTAACTCTTCTTATACTTTAGGTAACTATAGATAGAAGATAATTATATTATTTATAATACTAAAACCTAATAGATAGCTTATAGGAAAGAAAGTATAATAGTATACTTAGAATACTAAGATAAATTAGTAAGGTTTAAAGAGATCTAATTAACCTACCTACTTAATACTAATTCGTTTACATTTATCTACTAATATACTATATAGTATACTAGTAAAATACTAAGCCCCTATTAGGTTATATTTATAAGTTTAATAGATATTAAGAAAGTATTAGCCTTAAAGGTAGAAATAGATTTAAGGGATTATATCTCTATAAGTATTTTAAAAGAATTCCTAAATTTCTTCTATTTAAATATAGTATACTAGTTACCTCCTAGCTAACTAGGCATAGACTATTATATTCTACTAATTTCTAATAATAAGAAGAAAGAACCCGACTTCTTATAGGGATCCTCTTATAGTATATTATAAAAAGAACTTCTAATACTTAAGAAGACTTTAAAAGACTTACTTAATAAGGGGTTTATTAAAACGAGTAGTTTTTCTATTAATACTTTAGTTTTCTTTATAAGGAAATTAGGTAGAAGGATATATTTTTATATAGATTATAGAATTTTTAATATAATTACTAAGAAAAACTACTACTCCTTCTTTCTTATATTAGAAATCTTCTAGAAGGTTACTATAACTTACTAGTATACTAAGCTTAATATTATTACCGCGTTTTATAAAATTAGGATTAATAAAATAGATTAGGAAAAAATAGCTTTCTAGATACATTATAGTTTTTTTTAAATAGATAGTATATCTTTTTAAGCTTACTAGTATTCTTACTATATTTTAACAGTATATTAATAGTTATTTATAGTAATTTCTAAATAACTTTATAATAATACATATTATTAATATTTATATTTATACTAGTAGTATATAATAGGAGTATAAAGAGAAAGTCTACTAAATACTTAGCTATCTTATTAATATAAAACTAAAGCTAGACTTTAAAAAGTGTAAGTTTTCTATTATAATAATTAAGTATATTAGATTTATTATATCGGCTAGGAAGGACTTCTTATACGACTTAGAGAAGTTAAGAATTATTACTAACTAGCTACCTCCTAGGTTACTAAAAGGTATTTATAGTTTCTTTAGATTTATAAATTACTATAAAATCTTTATACTATAGTATAATACTATTGTAAAACTTTTAAACTATCTAACTTAGAAGTATATACCTTTTAACTAGGGATTAGAATAGTAGGAGGTTTTTTTTATATTAAAATGTTTTTTTACTATAGAATTAGTCTTATAGATATTTAACCTTAATATTCTAATTATAATAGAAATTAATTATTCTAGGTTTACTTTAAGTAGTATATTAACTTAGGATAATAAAATTAGAATAAGATACTTAATAGTTTTTTATTCCTAATACTTAACTCCTATAGAATTTAACTATCCTATTTATAATAAGGAATTCCTTATAATACTAGCCTATTTATAAATATAAAAAGTAGAGCTATACAGTATTAGGAGGTTTAAGGTTCTTACTAATTATAAAAGCTTTAAATATTTTATAAAGAAGTAGTAATTTATTAAGAAGTAGAATTAGTAAGTAGAAGAGTTATCTTAGTATAACTTCTATTTTAAGTATTAGTTAGGCGTCTAAATAGTAGTTTTTAATACTTTTTCTAAAAAAGAGTAAGATGCCTCTAAAGGATAGGATAATAAAAAGTAGTAAGAATAAGTAATATAAGTTATCTTAGATATTACTATCCCTATAAAGCTTTAGGTAAGATATATAGGTATTACTAATACTTAGGTTTTTAAAAAGAAATTAGACTTATAAGAAATATAAGACTATACTATTAAAAGGGACTTTTTATATTAATAAGTCTGTATAATAGTTTAATAGGGGGAATATAACTTCCCTTTTAATCTTTATATTAAAATTTAAATTACTAAATATATTTTTAATATAATAAGATAGCTTATTTTTAGGGATAGATTAAGAGTACTAAGTAGTAAGGATAGTAATAACTTTTCTTAATAAGTTTAAGACTAAATTAGTATAAGAGTTATATAATTCTTCTCTTATAAGGTATTTAAGATAAAATAGTATATTAGAAATTATAAGTTAATAGTTCTTTTAGTCTAAATAGTTTTAGAGTATCTATTAGTTTATATATAATTATAATATATATAGGGGAATTTATATCTAGAAATAAGTAAAAAAGGGGTTTTTAAAATTCTTTTTAGTATTTAATAAGTTATATTTAGATCTATTAATAGATTTTATTACTAACCTATTTTTTATAAAGAAATAGGGTAATTATTACTTCTAGGTTATTATAGACTAACTAGGAAAAACTTTTATATTAGAGGAGATAGATATTATAGAAGTAGAAGTTTATACTTAGTAGTTCCTTAGTTATTATTATAAGTTTTATAGTATACTGCGTTTTATTATAAGTAATAGAAGTTCTAATTAGGTAAATTACTTCTAGAAGGAGTTTTATTACTTGATAAATATTATATACCTATTAAGTACTAGTTATTATTTTTAAATAAATAGGATTATAGAGTAGTATAATTAGGAGATCTAAGTTGTCTTAAAAGTATTTATATACTAGTTATAAGATAATTAAGGCGACTTACTACTTATTATATAATTAGCTTTCTATAACTAGTAGTATAGTATTATAGGGATAATATTATTCTTTATAAATTATAATTATTATATTAATTCTATCCTAATAGTTAAAGAAGTAGTACTAATACCTAATAATAATAAAAATATTATTTATAAATTAATTAAAAAGATATAATTAGTAATAATATATATTTCCATTAAAATAGTAGTAGCTTAGTAGAAGTTAGAAACTTAAGTAAATAAGACTTAGTCTCCTACTAATTAATACTAAATTAGTAATAAGATATAGCTAAATATATCTAATTATAAATTATTAAAATTAAATTAGAAACTAGTTTAGTTATATTATAAGTATATAGTAGTAAAAGTTTTATTACTATATATTATTAAGTTAGATATATTAAAGTCTATCTACTTATAGTTTTATATAGATATCTTCTAGAGGGTTACTACTAATCTCCTACTTAAATAAATAGTTACTAATAACTAGTTATTACTATTAGTAAATAATAATAAGGAGGCTAAATAGCTAGTTAAAAATATCTTTATTATAAAGATATATTAATTAGGTAGAAAGTACTGCTAAAAAACTTTTATTAAATAGGAAGGATATATAGATTCTATATAAAAACTAATTAATATTATTATAAATATAGTAGTATTAGAGTAGTATAAGGGGAAATATAGGTTAATAATAAATAATAATAGAGATTTAGCTTATAATTTATAGCTAAATAGTAGCTAGAGAAGAAAGGGGTAATATTATAAGCTATATTTAGATAACTAGCCAGAATTATACTTAGGTATCTATTAATAACCTTCCTATTTAAATAGGGCCCTAGTAGGCTTTAGGTAGTACTATATATATAGATTTTTCTAGGTATTCGTAAAGGCTTCTTTTTTACCCCTTAGTTCTAAATAAATAGTATTTTACGCTACTTATAATTGAATAAGCCTAGGTCTAGCTTTTCATACTTTCTAACTAAAATCCTATTATCTTATTACTTTATAATTTAACTTTCTTTCTTTAATATTTTTCTGACTTTTTATTGATTTTTAATTAATATCTTTATCTTAAGGAAACTTACTAGTACTATTATAATAGCTAGTTAAACTTCGGAATACACAGATGTTTTTTGTTAGCAAAGCGGCGCGTTACTAAAATGCCTCTGTCGTAATACTAGGTGTCTGTATAAGTGCTAGCTGGCTGGTAATTCTATAGTAGTAGCTTAGGATGCAATGTTCTCGGATCTAAGGTCTTAGATCTAGTAGCGTAAGTGATAATGCTACGTGGCGCTACTTAGCGTTTATACTAGCTGAAAATAGTATAAAGTTCAGCTATTACTATACTACTATCTAGAAGCGGATTTATACCTAAAGGCGTATAATGGCGTATAATAGCTACTTATTTATGCTTAAATTTGTATAATGGTTCTAGATTTTAGATCTAGGATTTTGGAATACTTCTATCCTATACTAAGAAACTAGTAATCCTAGATTTAATTATATTAAGTCTAGTGTTACTTATATTTAATATAAGCTACTTAAGCTATTATACCGATTAGTACTTTTGCGTATTTGTATATAAATTTAGGATTCTTAGTATTTTAATAGAGGGTCTCTAGTAATATGTCGCGTTATATTTATTTTTTCAATATAAGCGAAGAATATAGCTATAGAATAGGAAACTTACTAAGTTTAAAATCATTAATATCAAGAGGTATAAATAACTATAGCTGAGACTCTCTATTTTTATTATTATCCTAAATAGGTAAAAATTATAAATTTATTATTACTTAAAAGTATAGGGTTTTTAATACTTAGTAATTATATAATAAATATGTGTTTTGTTAGTAGAATATTATCATTTGAGGATATTATATATTTAAAGATGAAAAAATTGTATTTTGAGAATAGTTAGAATATTTACTACTACTCTTATAGCTAGAATTTCTAAATAGTTTTATTTACTATTAATATATAATTGCTGCTTCTTGTTATTACTATAGATATACTACTTCTTCTGCTTAATATTAGGCTTTCTTTATGATAAGCCTCGTTTTATGTTAATAATATTATATTCCTACTGTATATTCTTATTATTTATAGCTTGTAAGATAGGATTTAATTACTTCTATATATACCCTTAGGAGAATAAGTATTTCTATGAGCTAGCTATCTTTATTTATATATATAGTATTCTTTCAGAGTAAAAGTAGTAGGAATAAGAAATTTCTCTTTAGTATATTTAGAGGTTTCGTATTTCT
Organism: Colletotrichum orbiculare MAFF 240422; assembly: GCA_000350065.2. NCBI lineage: Eukaryota > Fungi > Ascomycota > Sordariomycetes > Glomerellales > Glomerellaceae > Colletotrichum > Colletotrichum orbiculare. Next base: position 1,028,644 of record AMCV02000010.1, read on the forward strand.
CTTATATAGAAAGCTTATATATAATATCTATAAGATTAATAGTACTATTATTAAGGTTATTAAGAATTAAAAATTAACTTAGTTTTTAGTAGTTATAATACTTAAGAAGGATTTAGGAGTCAGGTTTAATTATTAAATATTATATAATTAATATTTTAAACTAGGGAATATTGATAAAAGGGAGAATATAAAGGGATATGCATATATATATTTCTAATCTAATTATTGGTAATAATTAATATTATCTTATAATGAAATACTTTTATAAGTATTATTATAGAAATACTAGAGAAGTTTGTAATAGTAGAGTAAGTCTTACTAAGTTATAAATATACTAGTAAAGGGAGGAAGGCTCTACTATATATTATATACTTCCTTTATTACTATATATTAATTATAGATTTAATTAAAAGTTTTAAATAAAGAACTTGAAGATTAGAAGCTTGAGAAGAATATATTACTTTATAATCTTATAGTTATAGTAATACTTAACTTCCAATCAAGTCTTATATTAATTAACTTTTATTTTAACTATTTCCTAGAGTTTTATGTAGAAAATATAAAGGTTCGTAAGGTAGTTAGTAAGGAAGGTTTTAAAGTTATAATAATTACTCTTATAAGGTAATATTATTTTAATGTTATAATCTTAGAAAGAATAAGTATAGGATAAGTAAATTAAGAGAAAATAGGGCTATAAGTTATGTAAAGATATTTCATAATAGTTGGGAATATTAATGAAAAGTAAGTATTTAATAATATATAGTATACTAGTTTTATTAATTAAAAAACTGACATTTTAGAGACTATTAAGCTTTATGAAATGTCGCTTTAGAAAATGAATAGATATATATTTTCTATATCTAAATAAGCCTAATAGAATTATAATTAAAATTAAAATTATCAGATATACAACATAAGAGTCTTCTTTTTCTATTTATTTTAAGTAAATATATAGTAAAATCTCTAGTATATTTTTTAAAATATAATTCTTTAAACTCCCTATTATTAGTAATAATAAGGGTATTAAGTACTATAGTAATCTTATTAGAATTAAAACCCTGAGACCTTATACATATCTATTTTTATTTTAAGTATAATACTATATTTTTCAAGATATACAATGTATAGAGCTACTAGGTCCTATTACTAAAAATATCATAAAATACTATTTTAAGATTAGTATTATAGTTAGTAATAATAATTTGAAAATTAGCGATATTATTAATAATAAGTAGATCTTATAATTAAAAGTATACTTATTAATAAGTATTAGTAGTTTTAGTAGAGATTAGGTAAGAATAAGTATTAAATATAATACTTATAGAAGTATTACTAATAACTTTAAAGAGGGGTATTTAAAATTAGTTAATTTAAATAGGATATATTGAAGTTTTTATGAAATAAATAGGGATATCGCAAACTAACTTTATATATATTATCTAGTATTAAAAACTCCGGATTTCGCCTAAATATTATAAGGTATAATATATATATCTAGAAGATTCTATCGAGTTTCCTATAATAACTATAACAAATATTAAAAATAGAATATTATTACTTTTATTTTTAAAAATATTAAGAAAGAATTATATTATAATAAGAAAGTAATATTTTTTCAGTTTGAATTAATACTAGAAGTCCTCTATATACTAACTAATAAGTAGGACTTTCTTTTAAGTATTAATATAAATAATAATTCAATAAGAATTTTATTAGTTACGCTATACTATAAGGCATATAGTAACTATATATATTACTACATATATAGTAGTATACTTTCTACGCCTTACTAGTAATAAATACTAGGCATTTAGTACTAGCTATAGTTAATTGTATAGTAATTAGTAAGTAATTACTATACTATAGATTTAAAGTTTTATATAATGCCTCATATTATATAACATAAGAATAATAATAATAAATAACTAGAATACTACTTTATACTTATATAGTAAGATTATATATAGTATATATTACCTTCTAGATAAACTAATACTAATTAGTAATTGATCTTTCTATTATCCTACTATACTATAAATTAGTAAAACTTATTATAATAAAAGAAGTAATTATAAAAGCCCTATATCTAAAGTCTATATAAAATAAAGGATTATAAGATTTATTGTTTAGATATTTCAGACCCTCCCTACTTTAAGATTTTACTAAGAACTTCTAAATTATATACTAACCCCTTATAGATAGCTATTATTATAATACTAATAACTATACTTAATTTAATTTTAAAATAAAATATTCCCTAATAACTACTATTAAAAAACTATTAATTATTCTTAATTTTTATCTATAAAAGTATATTTAGTAAATATAATAACTCTCTTTAAACTATTACTAGAATTTTAATACTAGAGATTTATAGTATCTCTAGTTTTAAATACTTAAGAAACCTATATAACCTCTTAAAAATTCTTCTAATAACCCCCTATTTTTATAATAATATTTAAATTAATTCTTATAGGTGAGACGCCTATTCTAAATACCTCTATACTTATAATAATAATACTTTTAGGCATCCCTATCCCTATAAAGTTCTACTAATACTTTAATCTAATACTTTTTAGCTAAATCCCTAATCTTAATTATATAAAAATTATAGATATAAACTCTAGAAAAATCTCTACTTATATAATATACTAAGTAATTTTATATATATATATATATATATATAAAACTCTATAACTTAGAATTCTTCTAGATATTTAAAAGCGACTTGAAGGATTAACTTCTAATAATATAGTAACTTATTAGTATTTCTATATTATACTATTTTAAAGACTACCTTATAGTATATAGTATTAAAATTAATATAAATAGTAATTAAATCTTTATAATACTATGCTAACTATCTTAATAATAAGAATTTAACCTATAGACTTATAAGGAATTTTAAAAAATTCTAAAATACTATATTTCAACCTTAAGACTAACTTTAAAAAATACTTTAAATAAGTTAATAACTTTATACTAGAAGAGTTAGACTTTACTCTATCCCTTTATAATACTTAACTTAAGGTTAAATATATAACGCTAGTAATACCTTTATAATAAGAAGTTAAGAAGAAATACTTATAGTTAACTTAAGTAGCTTATATACTTATAGTATAAAATAGGAAACTTCTATTATAATAGTTAACTTTACTAACTTTATATTTAACTATCTTAAAATCTTTCTAATACTAAAAAAAGTACTATAAGTATACTTTATACCTTACTTCTACTACTCTTTTTAATAATATTTTAGCTAAATATATTCTAGACTTTATAAAACTATATAATAAGAATATAAAATATAGTAGAAATTTATATAATATATTTAAAATAAAAATCTATATTTTTCATAATTACTACTTTAAACTTAATATCTTATATTATATATAAACTAATATATTTTCAATTATACTAAAAAGTTAGATTCTTAAATATTACTTCAAATATTTAAGTAACCCTAGCTTCAACTTATAATTCAAATAGATAACTCGCTATATTAAAAACTATTTTAAAAATAATAAATATTAATAACTATACCTCTCTAACTAGTAAAATGCTACTTTTCAAAATATTATAACTAAGAATTCTAAGAAGAATAAAAAAGAAACCTTTAAAGCCTTTATATTAAAACTTATATATATCTAGAAAGCTTTCTTATTAAACTTCTATATAGATATAGTATTCTATTTCTAACTTATAAATATATATTATAGTATACCTAAATACTAGTTAGCTTTCTTTAGCTTTATAATAACTTCTTAAAATCTCTATAACTAGTTAAAATTAGCTATAAGTAATACTATATTATTCTAAAAATCGTAATATATTTAAAATAGTAGAAATAATAGCTAGAAAAAAGTTAATAATTAATTTTAAGTTAACTATATATATAACTCCCCTTAAAAATACCCTTAAAATATTATACTATATAATATTTAATATCTTATTTATATAACCTTATAGAACTTATAACTACTTATTCTAAATAATACTTATCTTCTTTATCTAATTATATATAGCTATTTAAATAAGAAGTACTATATATATAGTAAAATAGGTTGCTGATTTATAAAGTATACTTTTAAAGAAAGATATATCTTATTTAACTAGTATAAATCAGATATTAACCCTAAGGTATACTCTATAATAATATACTAAACTTTCCTTATAAAATACAAAAATATTAATAACTTAAATAATAACCTGAAAAACCCCCCTTAAAATTATAAGCTTAATAATACTATTATATAATATTAAATATAATATAACCTTAAAGATAAAACTACTACTCCCTTCAAATAGTTTTTAATATTATTTTTTAATAAAACCCCTATTACTTTTAATAGAAGTAAAATTATAAAAATCCTCTAAAACTAAATAATACTTTATATTCTTACTCAAAGTAGTACTTCTAATAATAAAACTAATAAAAAAATAGTACTATAAACCCTATATCTATATTTATATTTAAAAGCTATTATTTTAATACTATTTTTCAAGATATCTTACCTAACTTAAGTATAATTAACTTCTTAACTACTAAGTACTCCTAATTTACTATATTTAAATAAACTATTAATCCTTCTATAATCCTTATACTTCTATAAAATATATTAATAATAATATACTTCAGTAAAACCTCTCTAATTACTATATTTAGAACAATTAATATTCCTACACCCCTAAGCATTATTATATTTTACATAATACTATATAACACCCCTTTCTTACTTTACCTCATAAATATAAATCAACTTAAAATTATATTTAACAATATATATAACCAGTTCTACTAAAGTAAAAAAGTCATACTAATTATTTAAAAAAGGGATATCTATAGCTACTTCTTAATAAAAAGTGAATAATTACCTCTATATACCTTATAAAAATAGAAATATAAAGACTCTACTACTATTTTAAATATCTAGCTATTATATACTTCTATAATATCCTCAACAAAACAAGACATCTAATTAAATATCACACCTTTAAAACATTTAAAAAATACTATTACTAATATTAAATATATAACATAACTCTTTCATACTTTTATTTTACTATCTATAGTAATATCAACTTCAACTTTAAAATCATTATTAATATTATCTATATTAATAACTACCCCATACTCTATATTATTAATATTACAATAATATTTAATACTACTTGATTTTTACTAAATATCTCAATAAAAACAATATAAGAAACCTTTAAAGTATATTAAATCAATACATACTAAAGTCCTCCTGATTTTATTATAATAGATATAAATATAATATTTCAATCTAAAGACTTCAGATTAAAAATAAAAACAATAAAATCAATAGTCTATATTATTCTAATTAAAACACATAATAATATTAATAAAATTAAGTAATACTATATATTTTTCTACTATATATATAATATCTACTATAATAAAATACCTACTACTACTTAAGAAGTATCTCTTTAAGTAGTATATAAGGCAATTAATAATACTACTAAGCCTAATAGCCTTATACCTACTCTACTTATTTTTAAAATATACTTTTATTTTATAGAAGATTTAACTCCCTTTCTAGATATTATTACCTAAACCTATACTATATATAAAACTACTAAAGAAATCTACTATAAATATACTAAATATATAATTAATATTATTTTAGTAATATATAATAGTTTAGATATCTTATATATTATAATCCTTCTACTCTAATCCCTAGTATATATATAATAAGAGAAAAATAATTAGTAAGATTTATATTACTTCCTTACTATATATAATAAGATATATATTCTTAAACTTCCTTATAATCCTTAAGAATTTCAATCTATAGCTATAAAACTATATTTTAAAAATAATAACTAAGAAATCTTACTAAACTATATTAATATAATACTAATACTTTTTAAAATACTAATACTTAAAAATACTTATAAGATACCTATAAGAATTAATATTACTATAATAAAAAACCTAATACTATATAGAAATATATATTCTTATAATAATACTTTAATTTTATCTATAACTATCCCTATAAAACCTTAGAATACTTAATAAACACTATAAAATACTATTATTATAAATAATAGTAATACTACTACTATTAATAATAATAATCCTCTTCCTACTTAAATAATTAGTAATCTACTAACCTAACTTCAAATATATTAGATCTAGCTAACTTGAAATTATATAACTTATAAGAATAACTTACCTTCTTAAGATTTTAACTAAAAACCTTATTTTATAATATATTTTATAACTAAAAAACAGTCTAATATAATACTAATATTTAACCTCTATAAAAAAGGTATTATTATAATACTTAAACTACTATTTAAAGAATCAATTAAAAAAAAGTTAAAAATATTATTACTAATAATATCATCAAGATCATCTAATACAACCCCATCCTCTATAAAAATTATAAGTACTGCAAATCCCATATTATTAATAAAATCAAAAACAAAAATACTAACAAAATATATAAGAAGTTAAGACTTATAATCTAAAACTTTAAAGATAATAGTAAATTCGAAATACTAATATAATCACTAATAATCTAATAAAGCAGCTAATAATTAATTTTAACTATAGCCCTAGCTCTCTTCTAATATATTAATATAACAATATAACTCTATAATATTATATAAACCTATATTTAAACTAAAATAGAACTTACAAAATATATTATAACTAAACTACCCTTATACCTTAAGAATTAATACCCCCCTAGCTCTATTATAATTATTATTAAACTACTATATAACCTTATTAAAACTAATACCTACTAATAAGCAACCTATTCTAAATACTATAAAAAACAATTACAAATAGAACTATTAATATATAACCTATACCTCCTCATCTTATACCCTACAAATGACACCTTTAGCTTTATAAATATACAAATTAATAATACTTTTAACTTCTTAAATACTACTTTCTTATACTATAAAAATAAAAAACTCTAAAAAACCTTATTTAAAACTAAACCTAAAATAGTCTTCTCAAAAGTAGTACTACTAGTATTTAATAGAAGTATCTTATCACTTAATAGTAATACTTTCTACCTATACTAAAAATACTAAAGGCAAAAGCTCACCCTTATTAATACGCACGCAACGCCTAAAATACTTAAGAAAGTATATATTAAATAATATATATATAAAGCATACCTTATTTTAATATACCAACCTGAAGTATTATTCAACCTTTCCCATATAATATAAAAATAATAACCCTTAGGTAACAATACTACTATACTTAATAAATACTTCAAATAATAAATTAAGTATTTCAACTATAACCTCAACTTTGTACTATTTAACCTCTCTAAAATATATTTTTATACTTTTATTAATAACTCTTTTACTAATAATACTAACCTCTTATCTTAACTAAGATTCATAATAATCCTAAGCTAAGAAATAGCTATTAATAATAACTAATTTAATTTCTATAGTAACTTTATATACTATTTGTCTATAAAAAGTAAAAGAATTACTAAGAATATACTTACTTTAGAGATTTATATTATAATAACTAGTATAGACTTCACCTATATTATAACTATATTATTTAAAAGGATTTTCTAATATTAAAAACTCCCTTAAATCCTAACTATTATATATACTAACTTATACTTATTCTATCAATACTTTATAAAACTCAGTACTACTAAGGAAAAATACCTTATAATTAATATTATGATATTAAAATAGTTATATAAATATCACAAACTTCACAAAATATAGTAAATTAATAGAGATAATAATATTACTAATACTTTTATAAAAAACATACTAAACTATACTTTTAAGAGATTTATTAATTCAAACTATATAACTATTTAAATAGAAAGATAAATAACTCAAGTAGAATAGACAAATAGGTATTTAAATATTATTAAGGTAAAAAAGCGTAAATCGCCAAAAGCACCATTTTTCATATAAATAAATAGGTATAAAAATATATAGTAAAAAGAAAAAGTTACTAGTATTAGTTACACTATACTATAAAGTATATAGTAACTATACGTATTACTATATATATAGTAGTATACCCTCTACACCCTACTAATAATAAATACTAAATACCTAGCACTAGCTATAACTAATTACATAGTAATTAGTAAGCAATTACTACACTATAGATCTAAAGCTTTATGTGGCGCCTCGCGCTATATAATATAAGAATAATAATAATAAATAACTAGAATACTACTTTACACTTATACAGCAAGATCATATATAGTATATATTACCCTCTAGATAAACCAACAAATTTATTTCTATTAATATAGAAAGTTCTTCTATAAGCTTAATTACTATCTTCTTTATTTATAACTTTTATTATATCTACTATTTTAATTATAAAGTTATAACAAATAATAATAATAGTATAATTATATAATCTGATTATATTATAATTATATATATCTTTATTCTTAAGGACCCCTCAAAACTACTATATTATTATTACCTTATAATAAATCTTACTTTAAAATTAGTAGTTAAAGAGTTTATTAGAATAATAATATTTACTTATTAATTAAAAATAAGGTATATTAATATAATTATAAGAAATATTAATATAAATACTATTATTCAATATTTATAAAATATATCATAGAATATCTTTATTATAAAAATAAATCTATATATATTACTAGTATTCTTTATAACTATTAGATTTAAAGCTTCTTATCATAAGTATTTGAAATTAGTTGATTTTAAGTGGGAAAATGGTTCTTCCTAGATATATAGGATAAGAAAAGGCCAATTATAGTAGTTCAGCTAAGTAATAGAGAGGTTATATATTTCTTCCTTAAAGTATAATAGTAAGTAGATTCCTTGTAGTATAATATGGCGATATTAATGAAATAGATATAGTATGGCGTATTACTAGAAGCCTTCTATCGAAATACTAGGTATCTAAATCTAGAGCTGTACTGGCCTCTGAAAAGCCTAACCTTTTTACTTTTTATAGTTTATATGAGGTAGTTATATAGGCTTAATAAGTAAAAATCTATTATATATAATTAGGGGGTAAAGTCTAGTATATATTATATATAACTAAATATGGCTATATATACTACGTAAAACTCTATTTTAAATAGGTTAAATAAGATAAAACCTATAGAGATAGTACTAATACCTAAGATTTAACTAATATATATTCTACTTCTTGAATATATTATTCTTAATATATTCTCCTAATCTTAAGAGTTCTATTTATAAGTTCGTTTCTTTTAATAATACTAAGTAAACTTTCTATTTATATCTTATAAGAGGTTTTTTCTATTATTTTATTATTTTTATTAAACTTCTATTCTTATAATAGGAAAAATAATACTATTTATAAGTTATTTAAATATTTCTTATTAACTAGAAAATACTTCTAATACTTCTAAGTTTTTTATTGAATCTTATTATTATTATAATATAAGATTTATAGATCCTAACTAATAGTTTAAAATTCTATTAGAATTTTTAAATATT
>AMCV02000010.1:1040376-1052932 GCA_000350065.2 Colletotrichum orbiculare MAFF 240422
TTTTTATTAAACTTTAAATAAATAGTTAAACTAACTTTAAGTAGTTTTACTATAATTATTTTACTCTTATAACTAATAAGCAACTTTATTAGAATTAAATTATTAAAGGTTATCTTATAGAGAAGTTAAGGTTTTATTAAAAAAAGGATTTTATTAAAAGAGATATTATAAGTTATTATAATCTTATTTCAAATTAGGTTCTATACTTAATATTAATTGATTGAAATATAATTAATTAAAAAGCTAAGAGATATATACCCCTTAAAGTATACTAAATAGTTATACTTAAGTCTTATAGTCATAATAAGAATAAAGTATTTGTAGTTATAAGTATAGAAGTAAACTAAGTCTAATTTTATAATATTACCCTTTTAAATAGTTGTATAAAACTTCTAATAAAATACTTACTAGTCTAAAGAATATATTAATATTTAATTATAAAGAAATACTACTACTTATAGAATTTCAAACTAAAGTTTATAAAATAGTTTACNTCTTATATTTTATAGTTCTTATATATATTTTAATAATTATTCTAATATACTTACTATTTCTATTTTAACCTTAGATATATAAAATAAATAGTTTCAAGTATATACCTTAAGAAATCAGATTATATTTAAGATTCTTATACCTAGAGATCTTATTATTATACTTATAGACCCCAATATTAATATTATATTGATATTTAAGAAATATAATAAAGCTTTCAAATACTCTGATAATAATAATTCTAATATAATTAATAAGATAGAAATCCTAGGAGTAATTAATAACTCTATTTATAAATATGAAAATTAAAATATAATTACTATAATTTTAGTAATAAGGGTAGAAGTTAAAAGTAATATATTCCTTAGGAGTAGTATATAGAGTATTCTTATATTCTATATAGTAAATCTTATATTTTACCTTACTAATATTATAAGCTTTATATACTTCTTAAATAGATTAATACTTATTATACTTCAAATAGCTATTAGTAAAATAAATATTTTATATAGTAGAAATAAGGTAATTAAAAAGCTTTCTATTACAATACTCTAATTATTAATACTAAAGCTATTTGTTACTTTTTAGAAGTTTTTAAATAGTATTTATAGTATATTACTAATAATAGTAATATTTAAAAGAAAGCTTATACTATACTAACTAGACTACTAAAATAATTAATATCTTATAAAATATATAATATTTAGAAGTTTACTAAATATATTAAATATTAATAATTATAATTCCAGAATAATTACTTCTCTATAGTTAAGATAAATAGTTTAGTCTAATATCCTACTAGCAGCCTTATTTTTATAACTACTAAAAGAAGATAGAATTTATAACTAGAATAATATAGAAAATAATATTATACAAGTATAACTTAACTTTTTTATTTTTACTAATTATAATACAAATCTTAGTATCTAACTCTTAATATGTATAAACTTTATATTATATTAAATATAATCTCCTATAGGAGCCTTCCAAAAAGTTATAAAATGCTTTATATTTTAAAAGATATAAATTAAAATACTTAAATTAAGAATAAGTAAATTTTAAAGAGAGTATTATTAAAATCCTTCTTTATAGTATACTTATTATATAATATTATAGTTATTTTAATTAGAAAACTAGTTATATAATTATGATTACTTATAAGTTTAAACTTTCCTTAAGAAGTCTAAATCTAAAGCTAATAACTATTTAATCCTCTCTTTGATTAAAATATTTAATACCCAGCTTTTACAAACTAATTAAAATATATATAATAATAATATATTAAAATGTAACTTAACTTATACTTTAGCAAGTATCGAAGTTTATTTAAACTTTAAATGTATCTCCTATTACCTTAAGAATTCAAGATAATAATTAGAACTTTTATTATAGTATTAAATATACCATAGCTAGTCTTACTATATAGATAAACCTCAGAGAAATATTAAATTACTTTTATAATAATTAAAATAACTTTACTTAGAAATATAGAATTTAAATAACTTTAAATTATACATATATAGTTTTATATATAAAACTTAATTAGTAAGAAAGCTAATACAATTATAAAATTATAAACTTAAAATACTTTAGTAATAAAAAGGTATAGTTAATTACTTAAACTTTATATATAATATCTTACTATCTCTAGAATTATATTTTAATTATTTTTCCTATAATAAAATACTGAAGTCTAAAGAATTAAAATGTCTTATAATATATTAAAATAATCTTTTAGAGATATAAATTATTTATAATATTAAAATAATTTATAAAGATTAGTAACCTATATTACTATATCTTCTTCTATATCATAATACTAATATTAAAGTATTTTATTTATATATTTAAAAATCTATATTACTATATAAACTTAGTTTAATTATTTATATTAATATTCTTAAGTTTATAAAATATAGAAATTATAGAAGATTATATAAACTTTTAGATCTTTCTTTATAAAATCTATAATATCTTTTATATAAATTTCTCTAGTAGTATGTATAACGGATTATTAATTCTTTTTATAACTTATTCCTATAAAGGTAGAATTCAAATGAATATATAATTTAAATATCTTAAAAACTTATTAGTATTTCTTAGTTTTTAAAAAGTTACTTGAAAATAACTCTTAAAGAAGCTTTAAAGAAAAGCTTTAGTAAATAGTTATTTTAAAATTAAAGTAATCTTATAGATTATAAGTTTTAGTTTCTATTTTAAAAACATTATACTAAGTAAGCTACTAATTGGTTTTCTTAAGAATTGAAAGAAAAGTATTTTTAATAGATATTTTAATGTTTAAGATATATTAAATTATTTTAATATATATATTTAGCCCCATAACTCTTTAGTATTATAAAACTCTTAATTATTATATATAATTAGGAGGTAAAATCTAGTATATATTATATAGAACTAAATATAGCTATATACGCCATATAAGGCTTTATTTTAAGCGGGTTAAATAGGGTGAGGCTTATAGAAATAATACTAGTACCTGAGATTTAGCTAGTATAAACTCTACCTCTTAAGCGCGTGATTATTAGGAATAATATATTTAAGAAGTAGAGTTTATACTAACTAAATCTCAGGTGCTAGTACTATCTCTATAGGTTTCATCCTATTTAACCTATTTAAAATAGAGCTTTATATAGTATATATAGCTATATTTAGTTATATATAATATATATCAGATTTTACCCCTTAATTATATATAATAATTAAAAGTCTTATAATACTAAAGAACTACTAGGTAAAATATATATATTATAATAAGTTTATATATTTTAAATATTAAGATATCTATTGAAAATACTTTTTTAATAATTCTTAAGGGAATGAATTAATACCTTATTTAATATAATACCTTTAAATAAAAGCTAAAACTTATAATTTATAAAACTATTTTATTTTTAAGATAAATACTTATTTAAACTTCTTTCTAAAACTTCTTTAAGAGTTATTTTGAAAAACTTTCTAAAAGCTAGAAAGTATTAATAAGTAATTAAAATATTTAAATTAAATATTCTTAAAGAATTCATTCTTATAGAAGTAGATTATAAGAAGGATTAATAATTCCTTATAAATACTATCAAAGAGGTTTATATAAGAAATATTATAAACCTTATAGAAAAAAGTCTAAAAGCTTATATAGCTTTCTATAATTTCTATATTTTAAAAACTTAAGAATATTAATATAAATAATTAAGTTAAGTTAATATAATAATTTAGATCTTTAGATATATAAGTAAAATATTCTAATATTAATATTACTATATAGAAGAAGATATAATAATATAAACTACTAATTTCTATAATAATTTTAATATTATTAATAATTTATATTTTTAAAGTACTACTTTTATATAGTATAAGATATTTTAGTTTTTAAGATTTAAATATTTAACTATAAGAATAATAATTAAAATATAATTTTAGAAGTAATAAGATATTATATATAAAGTTTAAATAGTTAATTATATTTCTTCTATTATTAATATACTTTAGGTTTATAATTTTATAATTTCATTACTTTCTTACTAATTAAATCTTATATAGAGAGCTATATATTTATAATTGAAATTTATTTTAATTCTATATCTCTAAGTAGAATTATTTTAACTATTATAGAAGTAATTTAGTGTTTTCTTAAGATTTTCATATATAGTAAGATTAATTATAATACTTTTAATATTATAATAGAAATTATAACTATTATTTTGAATTCTTAAGATAATAAGAAATACTTTTAAGATTTAGATAGATTTTTATACTTTCTAAAATATTAATTAAATTATATTTTAATATATTATTACTATATAAATGTTTACTTAACCTATAGAAGTTAGATATTAAATATTTCAATTAAAAAAAGAGTTAAATAATTATTCATTTTAAATCTAGACTTTTTAAGGAAAATTTAGACTTTTAAGTAAGAATAACTATATAATTAACCTTCTAACTAAAATAATTATAATATTATATAATAAGTATGTTATAAAAAAGGATTTTAATAATATTCTCTCTAAGACTTATTTTTTTTAATGTAAATATTTTAATTTATATCTTCTAAAATATAGTGTATTTCATGATTCTTTAAAGGGCTTTTATAAGAAATTATATTTAAGATAATACAAAACTTATATTTATTAAAAGCTATAGAAATACTAAGATCTTTATTATAACTAGTATAAATAAAAAAGTTAAACTATATTTATATAATATTACTTTCTATATTATTCTAATTATAAATTTTATCTCTTTTTAGTAGTTATAAGAATAGGATTACTAGTAGGATATTAGGTTAAATTATCTATTTTAAATGAGAAGGAGTAATTATTCTAAAATTATAACTATTAATATTTAATATAATTAATAAGTTTTTAAATACTATATACTTTATAAGAAATTAACTATTTTAATAATATAATTAGTATAATATAAACCTTCTCTTAGATATTATTACTATTAGTAGTATACTATAAATACTATTTAAAAACTCTTAAAAAATAAAAAATAACTTTAATACTAATAGCTAGGATATTTTAATAGAAAGCTTTTTAACTACTTTATCTTAATTATATAAGATATTTATATTACTAATAGCTTTCAAAATATAATAAGAATTAGCTTACTTAAGAGGTATATAAGATTTATAGTATTAATAAGGTAAAATATAAGATTTATTATATAGAATATAAGAATACTTTATATATTTCTCCTAAGGAATAAATTATTTTTAATTTCTATTCTTACTATTAGGATTATAATAACTATATTTTTACTTTAATATTTATAGATAGAACTACTAATTATTCTTAGGATTTCTATTTTATTAATTATATTAGAATTATTAATATAGGAGTATTCAAGAGTTTTATTATACTTCTTAAATATTAATATAATAGTAATATTAAGGCTTTTAAGTATAATAATAAGGTTTCTAAAAATGAGAACTTTAAATGCAATCTGACTTCTTAAGATATATATTTTAAACTATCTACTTTATATATTTAAAATTAAAATAGAAGTATTAAGTATATTAAAATAATTATTAGAGTATATATAAAAGCTATAAAATATAAAAATAAACTGCTTTATAAATTCTAGTTTGAAATCCTATAAGTAGTAGTATTTCTTTATAACCAAATATTAATATATTTTTTAGGCTAGTAAATACTATATTAGAGGTTTTATAAAGCTATTCAAAAAGATAATACTATAAGGCTAGACTTAATTTACTTTTATCCTTATAATTATAAATATTTTATTCTTACTATAGATATAAAGCTTAGGTATAACTATTTAATATATTTTAAGAAATATACTTTTATTAGTTTTTTAATTAGCTATTTCTTAATTAATTAATGTAAAGTATAGAATTTTGTTTGAAATAAGATTATAATAACTTATAATATCTTTTTTAATAAAACCTTTCTGAATAGGGATTTAGCTTTTCTATAAAATACCTTTAAATAGTTGAATTCTAATAAAGTTTCTTACTAGTTATAAGAATAAATAATTATAATAGAGCTATTTAAAGTTAGTTTAACTATTTATTTAAACTTTAGTAAAAAGTTTAACAAAATAGTTTATATTAAAATAAGAAGTAGTTATAATAGTTGGAAGTTTTATATTTATATAGTAGCTACTTTAGAGCTTTTTAAAATACTATTTAAAATTATAAAATTCATATTAATAATCCTTCTAGAATTATTTATTATATTTCTTTATAATTTTATTTATATAGATAAAACTATAAGAAGGTAAGAATCTTAAGTATTTCTAGAGAAAGTTAAATATAAGGGATAGATAAAATATTATACTAAAGTAGTTAGTAGATTTTTATTTAAAATTACCTTTTTAACTAGTATTCTTTAGTTATTTTAAAATATTTTAAGATATTTTTATTTATAGCTATAGAGTAGTATAAATAATTAACTAGAAGGAGTCTTAGAAGTTTAACTTTTTTAAACATTTTAAAATACAGATATTAGGAATTCTAATAATAAATTTTAGTTATAAAGTAAATTAGATATTAGAAAATACTTAAAATATAAGAAATTAGAAGTTTTTATTCTAAGAGTTTTATTATAGAAATTACTACTATTATTTATATTCTATTTAGTAATACTTATTTATCTATATATTTAAACTATACTAGTAGCTAAATAAGCTTATTTTAAAAGTTGTATTAAATTATATTTCTAGAGTAAGATTAATAAGACTTTTATAAGAAGTTTGAAAGTTTTAAAATACTATTAGATTTATATTTATAAATTTAATAAGTATAAGTATTTCTGAAAAATTAAAGCTTAACTAGCTATTTATAGAGATTAATAACTATAAGATAACTATTAGATTTATATAGTTACTCTAATAAGTATATTATTTTAAATCTTTATAGTAATTACTAATTACTTTAATTTTAAGTTATTTTAATATAATCTAATTGATATTTTTATATATATAGTATTTAATAAGATTATTTATATAGAAATACTACTAGATTACTAAATTCTAAGTAAGATCCATTATTTTAATAAAATATTCTATAATTTATTAAAGTCTTTTTTCTTATAATAATACTATTTAAAAATAGGCTTTAAATATTTTAATTTTAAACTTATTATAAAAGAGTTATATTACTAGTTTAAAAGCTATATTATCTTCTTCTTCTATATTAATAATTCTATATTCTTATTTTCTTTAGAATATATATCTAAAGTATTTATATTATTAGTAGATATTTAAAAGAAATATTATTTTAAGAGAAGTAAATACTTTTAGTAGTTTCTTAGTATTAAAGTTATTTAAAATCAAGTAGTATAATAGCTATAGTTTCTATAAGTAGTATATATTGAAAAACTCTTTAAGTATTTTATAAAATATATATAATATTAAATACTTTTAAATCCTTCTAAAAACTAAAGAATTTAATTATAATATAATTAAGCCTTTTAAATAGAAGTTAATTATTACTAATAAGATATTAATTTTATTAATTATACTATAGTTATAATAAGATTAGATATTACTTATATAGTAAGCTAATTATTATATCTTAATTAAAGCCTTTTAGATAATTATTATATAGAAGTTAAATAAATAATATAATACTTAATAAGATAAAGAGTTTCTATCTTAAATTTAATTATAAGATTAGAAATCTATTTAATAACTTTATAGTTACTATAAATACTAGTTTCATAGATAATAATAATAATTAAAGGAACTTTTAAATATATATTATATATTTCTTTAGAAGTTTGATTATCTAGTAAGTTAATAGATAAGATATTATAATTATTTTAATAACTAAAGTAGAGCTTTTAGTATTATCTTAAGTTATTTAAAAAATTAATCTTATTAACTATTTTATTATTATATTCTAAATAGATTTTATAATAAATGTATTTAATAGAAGTAAAATATATAAGCTTTACCTTACTATTTAAATCTAAATAATAACTAGTAAATAATATATCTTATAACTATTAAAATAATATAATTATATATAAAACTATAATATATAGATATTTATAATTACTAGTTATAATAAATAGCTATATAGAAGTATTTTAATATTAAATATATATTTTTAGGAAACTTTATAATTAATAGTTTTATAAAGTTTTTCTAGAATTATTAGCTTAATATTTTCATTATTTAGATTAATATAATAGATTAATTAAACCATTTGAAATTATAATAAGAAAAAGAGTTTAAAAAAAAGCTTTTAATATTTAAAGATTTTAATAAAACTTTTAATAGTTATTTAGAATCTATAGATTTTAAATTATAGTAATATTAAAATTAAATAAAAAAACTTAGGAATACTAAAAATACTTTTTAGTTAATAAGAAGTATTTAAATAACTTATAAATAGTATTATTCTTCTTATTATAAAAATAGAAGTTTAATAAAAATAATAAAATAATAGAAAAAACTTCTTATAAAATATAGATAGAAAGTTTATTTAATATTATTTAAAAAAACTAATTTATAAATAGAACTTTCAAAATTAGAAAGATATATTAAGAATAATATACTTAAGAGGTAGAATCTATATTAATTAAATCTTAGGTATTAATACTATCCCTATAGACTTTACCCTATTTCACCCGCTTGAAATAGAGCCTTATGTGGCGCGTGTAGCTACGTTTAGTTACATATAATACACACCAGATTTTACCCCCTAATTATGTGCAACAGTTATTCCTGACAAAATCCTTGGATCTGGGACCTTGGATCTGAGAACATCGCATCCTTAGGACATTACCGGGTAGGTACCTGCCAGGTTATGTGTGGAATATTGACTCAGGGCCACGCTGCTGTACCACAGAGTGCATTCCACCTGCAACCTTCCGTCATCGGCCCAGGTACTTTGACTGTCATCCCGAGACATCGACTAACTAGGAGCGCGACGCTGAGTATGAGTACCTACCTAGCCAAGCGGGTGACAAAAACAAATGATATACAGTAAGACTTGTCGCCAGATCTCTACTATACTCACATAGTAGAATCAGGCCTAATTTGAATATAAAAATCTATTCCTTGAAATGTAAATATTAAATTTATTAGATCTAGATTTCATGAGATTTTGCTATAACTATTTTACTCTAAATATACTGTAGTTTTACTGCGTGAAATGTTTCTGTGTATTATTTTTTTTGTCACCCGCTTGCTAGCCACCCAAGGTATACCTCGGTTCGTTCTGCTGGATTCGTCGGGTCTCACTCCTGTGTGAGCAACATTGAGACTAGATGGTCAGTCCGCCTCTGTCTTTTCTTTCTTCCTCCCCCCCTCTCCTTCGGGCCTCTTTTTTCTCTTTCAGATTCGTCCCTTCTTCTAGCTTACCGAAAGTGAAGACGGGGCTGCAGCTGTTTTAGGAAGCGCAACCTTCTTCGAGTTACAAGCTCTTGGATGGACCATTATCCCCCGGGAGAAGGGAAAAAAAAATTCGCAACTCTTCCAGCCACTTTAATATCGTTCACAAGCCAGGCAACTCCTTTCTCTTTTTTTTTTGAAAAAAGAAGACCCCCCTTAGCTGTTGTGTTGTTCGGTCTCGAATTCATCAGTTGGCGCATCGCGTTTTGCCAGTCTTGAATATAAACGATCGGATTGAAGACGAACGTTTGCGTCTGCACATAGAGCACTGCATACAGACTGGCCACTAGACAGTGTTCAACTGGACTTGCCGGGACCACTTTCAACCCACAACCCACAATCGCCGGGGCTGCGACTAGGACTGCAACTGAAACCTGATCGGGACTCTTGCTCCCGTCTCTTCTTTTCCGCTTTCCTGTTCAAGGCAGGGTGCTCACACCTTAGACGACAAACCTCCCGCGCGACTTCATCGCAATTGCTTCTCTCAAAGCCGCCCAACATGAGCAAAGCAGCGGCCGTCAAGGAGGCCGTCAAGGAGAGTCTCCTTGGCGCCGAGGAGCCTGTTCAGTTGTCTGCCCAGACAAAGGCCAGATTCATCGCCAACGCCGTCAAGGACGATGCTTCGGGCGAGCTTCTCATGGGGCCCAATCAGTTCATCAAAGCTGTAGCCCCCGAAGATGAAGACTACGTACGCATTTCTTCCCTCGTCTTCTTGCTATTTTCCATCGAGTTCGCTGAACGCCGCTCTCTTGCTATCTGCGCAATACCTCGGCGCGAGGACCAACCTGCCCCCGATGTCCCTCCGATCCACTACTCGACCGTCTTACTGACACTTTCACTCGCGCGTGCAGCACAAGATCAAGCGCGAACAGTACGGTATCCTCTTTGGCGTCGCCGACCGCAAGGGCGTCGGCAAGATCACCATATCCGAATGGGCTGCCTTCGAAAACCTGCTTTTGAAGCCCGACGCCGAGTACGAGATCGCATTCCGCCTCTTCGACGTCGATAGAACCGGCAATGTCAAGTATGAGGACTTCCGCAAACTCTACGAGCTCAACAAGGGCCCCGACACCATCCCCTTCGACTGGGAATGCGAGTGGGCTAAGCTTTACATCGGCAGCAAGAAGAAGCGCCATCACATGGACTATCCTCAGTTCTCTCAGATGCTGCGTGGTCTGCAGGGCGAGAGAATCCGACAGGCCTTCCAGCTCTTTGACAAGGACGGAGACGGCTTCATCGACCCCGAGGATTTCGAGCGCATCATCCGCGAGACTTCCAAGCACAAACTCTCAGACCACTTGCTCGAGAACCTGTCCACGCTCTGCAACATTTCGCTCGGCAGCCGGGTTTCCTACGCCAACGTGCGCGCTTTCCAGAACATGATTAAGGAGATTGATTTGGTGGAGCTCATTGTACGCCGTGCTTGTTCAAAGAGCCCCGACGGCAAAATCACGAGAACCGAGTTCTTGAACCAGGCCGCCAAGATCACTCGATTCTCGCTTTTCACCCCCATGGAGGCCGACATCCTGTTCCACTTCGCCAGCCTCGACGAGCCCTCCGGCCGTCTGGGTCTCTCCGACTTCGCAAAGGTTCTGGATCCGTCATGGCGGAACGCCATCGACGAGTCCGACGACGCGACCTCACGCGCTCTCTCCCAGGGAGCATCGACCTCGAGGGCCGCCCTCAGCCGTGTCCTCGAGTCCAGCTACAACTTCGCCCTCGGCAGTCTGGCCGGTGCCTTTGGTGCCTTCATGGTCTACCCCATCGATCTGGTCAAGACCCGTTTGCAGAACCAGAGAGGCGCGAGACCTGGCGAGCGATTATATAAGAACTCGATCGATTGCTTCCAAAAGGTGTGGAGGAACGAAGGCCTGAAGGGACTGTACTCGGGCGTCCTGCCTCAACTTGTTGGCGTCGCTCCCGAAAAGGCCATCAAGTTGACTGTCAACGACCTCGTGCGCGGTCGCTTCACCAACAAAGAGGGCACCATCTGGGTTGGCCACGAAATTCTCGCCGGTGGTACCGCTGGCGCATGTCAAGTCGTAGGTGCTTCTCCGTCATTTTCGAGCTCGCATAATTGTACCACGTACATACTAATCAGTGTGTGTTGCTAGGTTTTCACCAACCCACTAGAAATCGTCAAGATCCGCCTGCAGGTCCAGGGCGAGGTCGCCAAGACCGTAGATGGTGCTCCCAAACGATCGGCCATGTGGATCGTCCGCAACCTGGGTCTCGTCGGCTTGTACAAGGGTGCTTCAGCCTGCCTCCTGCGCGATGTGCCCTTCTCTGCTATTTACTTCCCCACCTACAGCCATTTGAAAAGGGACCTCTTTGGGGAGTCCCCTACCAAGAAGCTGGGCATCGTCCAGTTGCTGACCGCTGGCGCCATTGCCGGCATGCCTGCCGCCTACCTCACCACGCCCTGCGACGTTATCAAGACCCGTCTCCAGGTCGAGGCGCGCAAGGGCGAGGCCACCTACACAGGTCTTCGCCACGCTGCCACAACCATCTGGAAGGAGGAAGGCTTCCGTGCCTTCTTCAAGGGCGGCCCTGCCAGAATCTTCCGCTCATCCCCTCAGTTCGGCTTCACCCTTGCAGCTTATGAGGTTCTCCAGAGCGTTCTGCCATACCCTGGCAAGCCGGAGCAGGCCAAGGTTCACACTGGAGTCGGCGAAGCTGTCTCTACCCTCAAGGAGAAACTCGACACCAGCCCCTACGCCCGCAGCCGCAACGCCCTGAAGATTATCCTCGACATCGACGAGGACTTTGGCAAGGTCAAGGTGCCTAATCAGGAGTCGTGGAAAAAGTTGCCAGCTTTCATGCAAGCCAACGCAAGCAGCTCGTCTTGAGACTGTCACTAGTGACAGCTGCAGCAGAAGGACAATGCTGCTCTTGGGAGGGGCATAGCAGCTGTCAAGAAAAGCAAATCTTCGACAGCATGGAGGCATCTGCGTCTGGAAGAATGAAAGAAAGAAAGAAAAAGTAACTGCATATATGGCCGGGTTGACATGTTCTAGAGCTTAGACCGGTGACCAGCACAAACAACATTAGAGCGCAGTAGAAAAATTGGGGCGAGATATATGGAAAGACAACTGATTTTCCCCGCCGGCGTTCGAAGGTAGGCATATACACAAGACTCAGGTATTCTCTCTCATTTTTGCTCTTTCTTCCCTGT
>AMCV02000010.1:1059995-1070211 GCA_000350065.2 Colletotrichum orbiculare MAFF 240422
CTTAGTAGTACTTATAGTTTTTATATAAATACTAATAGATACTATATATTTAAATAAAATATTTAATATTTCTCAATATACTATCCTAATACTAGTTTTTTAAAAATATTATAAATATCGAGTTAATACTAAGGTAGTTTAGGACTAAGGAATTATAGACTATTTAGAAAATTATAATTATTAGTAATTTATATTTAAAGATTTAGACCTAACTTTAATATAGTAGAATATTATTCTTTCTTATTATATAATTAACTACTTATATTTATATTAAGATTTCTAATAAGAATATTTTTCCTATTTAGTAGATAGTCTTTAAATAAATCTTATATACTAATATTACTATAATTACCTAGTTCTATAGTATTAGTAATATTATATTTTAGAATATAGTATACCTATCTAGTAATTTACTAGTAGTATACTAGTAAGTATTTTCTACTTATATAACTTCTTCCTAGTTTCCCTCTATCTATATATTATGAATTAGGAGTATTAGGGAGGGCCTACTTTTATTTTTAAAATTAACCTAGAGAGGTTAAAAAACTTATATTAGAAGCCTTAGTTCTATTATATTATCTTAGCTTTATTAAGAAAAAGTATTAAGACGTCTTATAAAATAGTTTAAATAGTATTTTAAAATAAAACTAAACTCTAATAAGGTTTCTACCTATTTAGCCTATTACTTTAAGATAAGCCTAAAACTTATAAAATATTCTAAAGTTTTATAATTAGATAGAATAATAAATAATTCTACTATACTTTATAATTCTACTAACTATACTTTTAAATATAATATAACTATTAGTAGTTTTTTATTATAAATAGTATAATTCTATTAAGTTAAGATAAGTCTAGCTAAATAATAAGTAACTAGTTATAATATATTATCCCTATTTTCTTATGAGAAATAACTACTTAATACTACTCCTAAGTAATTTACTTTTACTACTATATATTACTTTAGATCTTATTAAGCTATAACTAGTTTTAAGATAAAGATAAACTTAAGTATTTTAAATACCTATTAGTATATAGTATTTTAACAAAATAGTACTTCTTTCTATATTAATTATATAAAAGGTTCTATTAAATTAGAAAAATAGTTAACTAGGTTATAATAGAAGTTTATAAAACTAAAGAAATTCTAAATACTATAGATATTCTTTAAGACTTCTTATTCCTATATAGCTTTAATTTTTTCAAAATTATAATAGATATCTTTTTCTACCTTAATAATAAAACCTAGATATTTTATCTATTTTACTAAAAACTCGTATTTTTCTAGATCTAAATATAAACTAGCTTCTTATAATTACTTAAAGATTTATTTAACCTTATTTTTATAATTACTTTTTAACTTATAACTATAGATAAAAATATTATTAAGATAAACTATAATAAAGTTATTAAGAATATTCTAAAGTATATTATTAATATAGTATTAGAATATTATAAGTATACTTATTAATTTAAAAGGAGTAATAAGTTATTTAAATAAATTGAAATATATCTAAAAAATAGTTTTATATTTATCTCCTTTTATAATCCAGATTTTATAGAAAGCTATATAGATATTTATTTTTATAAATTACGTCGCCTTAAATAATAAGTGTAATATCTCCTTAATTAATAGTAAGGGGTAATAGTTATAAATATTAATAATATTAAAAGCTTAATAATCTATATAGAATTACTATTTTCTCCTAGGCTTTTTAATAAAGAGGATAAATACTCTAGCTATAAATAAGCTAGCTTAGATTTAACTTTTATCTATTAAGTTTATAATTTAATATTAGATTTTAAAGAAGTATTCTCTTAATATATTATAAAGTAGCTTTTATAGTAAGTCTAGTTTAATCCTATCTAGGTTTTTTAAGGTAAATATAATAGTTAAGAAATTCCTAATAAAATAAGAAGCTAGAGGTTTTATCCTTATTAAATAAGTCTGTAAAGGAAGTATAAATAATTAGTAATATAAGTATTAGTTATTTTAGTATAACTAGTAATATAGCTACTAAGGCTATATTAATCTATACTAAGTTAATTACTAATTATTTATATCCCCTTTCTTTTAAATTAGATGATATTATAATTAGTAACTTAATAGGATTTATAAATCTATCTATATATATTGCTTTTAGTATATTACTAATAGCCTAAATAGTTAGGCTACTAATTATATTTATCTTTGATTTATTCTTTATAAGATTTAAAATAATCTTTCTATATTATAATTATAACTTCTTAAGGATAGCTAGGTATAGTATTTTTAGGATTATATAAAATAAAGTTTTAGATACCTAACTATCTAGGTTAATATATATCCTAGTTATCCTAGTAATATGAGTTTCCTAGTTAACACTTAAAATAGTACCTAATTAGTATAGCTATAGTAATATAATTAATATAAAATCTTATTATTATATAAACTCCTTATTAATTACTCTATAATAATTATAACTATTATTAATCTAAATAGAAATAAAAAACTTATTATTTATTAATATAAAGACTAAAAAGGATAGTTTATCTATCTATTTCTATATCTCTTTAGTTTTATCTATTATTATAATATTATTATTAGTAGTTATACTGATTTACTTTTTAAGGAGCTTTTTCTAAAAAGCTAAACTTTTTCCTTATTATCTATAATCTCTTTATCTAACTATAAAACCTAAATATTAATATTAAAAACTACTAATAAGTAGGTAGGATATAGTTCATATTTAGTAATAAAATA
The DNA here is from genome assembly GCA_000350065.2 of Colletotrichum orbiculare MAFF 240422. Classification (NCBI taxonomy): domain Eukaryota; kingdom Fungi; phylum Ascomycota; class Sordariomycetes; order Glomerellales; family Glomerellaceae; genus Colletotrichum; species Colletotrichum orbiculare. The sequence continues at coordinate 1,062,739 of AMCV02000010.1, forward strand.
ATCCTTAGTATTATAATATATATAAGTATTAGCCTATATATATACCTAGATAACTAAAAAGTCTACTTAATAAACCTTATATATACTTATAGTAAGAATTAACTAAAACTTACTACCTATAGCTACTTATCTATTCGACCCCTTATAGTAGGAAGAAGTAGTATTATAATAGTACTATATTAGTATTAGGGTAGCTCGGGCTACCCCTACACCTATTATCTATATATTTTTATTCTAATTAACTATTAGCTCTAGCTAGGATAAAGGCTATAGCTTACTATAGTTTCATAACTCTATATTAAAAATCTTAAGGTTTATTATAATCATATAGTAATACTAGATTATAGTATAATAATCTATCTAGCTAATATTATAGCTAATAGTAGTTATTTGAATTTAATAGGAGAGAATTAGTTAGAAATAGTTGAATTAAATATCTCTTATTTAAAAATACCTTCCTATTTATCCTATAGTTAATTCAAACTCAATAAAGAACTTAGTAAATATCTACTTAAATTTTTAATATAAGTAGTAGATCTTCTTAAAAATCTAGGTATTATAGTAAGAATTCTTATAATAGTCTATAAAGTATTAGAAGAATATATTAATATCCTAATTATACTAAAACTTCTATATTATATAAAAATTACTAACTTATATCTAAACCTTAAGTAATAAGTTAATCTATAGGAACTATTAGAAATCTTCTAATCTCTTAATAAAAACCTAATTAATTTCTAATTTATACTATATAATTATCTTCTATATAAGAAAGTAGAAAGTATTACTATTAAAAAAAGTATTAATAAGGAGTAGTTTCCTCTTTATATAAGGTATTTATATTACTTATAAGGCTACTTTATAGTCCTATTAGAGCTATGTGAAGGCTTCTTAAAAAGATTAGTTTTTATTTTTAATTAAGTTATTCTACTATTAGTCTATTAGAACTCCTACTAGGGGTTCTATAGTATTAATATCTACTATTATCTTTCGTTATCTTCTATTTCCTTTATATAATCTACTATTTACTACTCAGTTAAATTTAGATAAAAAGTTTATTAATATTAGAAGCTAGCTACAAGAGATACTTTAGTAGTACTTTAATAGTGTTATAATAAACTTAAAGAATTTATACTTAAAGTAAAAACTCTTTATTAAACCATAAGGGTAGTAGTTATGTAGAACCCTAATAGTAATATCCTATATAAGCCCTAAAGTTTAGGTCTATAATATAGGTATTATATAAAGCTACCTATCAAGTAGGAGGCTAAATATATAATATACTATAAGTTTTAATTCTAAATTAAAGAATACTTAAGTTTTTTATATTGTTTATTCTAATAGTAATTATATATGATTTATTACTTATCTATATTTCATATTATCTTTTTTTATAAAAACTTAAGTTATATTTCTTTATTTATTTTAAAATTATCTATACCACTTCTTTTAAAAAAGCTTTATCTATAACTTAATCTTAAGTATTTTTAGAATCCCTTAAATAGTTAAATTAATCAAAGTTAGATTAAACTATCTACTACTAGTTATATCAAGAGAATATAAATAACTAATAGCTTTCTTCTAGAAACTTTTTAGTAAAACTAGTAGTTATAAATATTTATATATCTTAGATAAATCCCGAGCTTTATAAGTTCTTTAGAAACTAGACCTATTATCTAGAAATTATTATACTAGATCTTAATTATTATGAGTTAACTTTTACTAATAGGGAAGTTTCTTCCTAAATTCCTATTAACAATAAGTATTATAGTAAAACTAGTAAGTAGTTTATAAGTAGTATTTTTGTATTATTAAAAAAGTAAAATAATTTAGTTTTTATAATAAATATTATATCTATAGATTAGTTTATAGTCTTCTAATTAATATTCTATTTAAATAGTTTTATTTTAAAACCTTAAGAGCTTTTTTAACTCTATTATTATTTCTAAAACTTATATCTGAAAAGATTACTAAATATCTTTTAAGTTCTTAAGTTTTATATTATATTTAGAATATAAATATCGAGTTTTATTAATATGATTAAATACTTAGTTTACTATTTCTTAATACTGAAAACTAAAATTTCAATTAGAATAAACTAACTAGTTGTCAGGCTGGGTTTGTACTAAGTGATAGGATCTCTTAATAGGCGTATACTATATTATATAAATATTTAAACTTAGCCTTCCCCTCACTTAACTATAGCTTTATACTTATATTTAAACCTTATATCACTAGAATATCTATTGTTCTAGTAGCTAAAGCTAATATATAGGGGCTCTAGTAGCTCCCTAGTGCCCCCCTTCTCTACAGTAGCCTAATACTAGTTAACTATAAAAGTTATGTTTAAATTTAGTATAATTACTATATATAGTAATATATTTGGTCTTGTTTTATAGAAGTCTATTTTATAAGATAAAACTTCTCTTTTATATAAACCAAACTCTGAATATATTATCAAAGATTTATTCCTTATTTTGAATTAGTATCTATTGAATAAAAGCTTGTAAATCTTCTCTATATATATAGTTCATAAGAACTATAGGTTTTAAGTTTCTTAATTATATAAAGCCTTTATACTAAGAAACTACTATAAATCTTTTCTTCTCTTAAAATAATATTATGACTAGAAATCTTATATACCTTTTTCATAAGATTTCTATATATTCTTAGGAATACTAAAATATGATTGTTAATATAAAAAGACTTAGTTTTAATATTAATGATAATTCTCTTTGAAAATAAAAGAAATACTATAGATCCCTAAGACGTTTCTTAAGGTATTATTATTATTATATAAAAAACTATTAAAAACTCTGGAATACTTTTAAGAGCTTTAGAATTTTCTCTAATACCTTATGTCTTAGAAGTATTTATACATAGATCTCGTTATTAATCTTGATATAAATGAATGGATTTATTATGAAATATTATAAAAGCTTATGATTGTGATATATAGTAGTAACTATTAGTATATTCTAAATAATACTCTTACAAGTATTACTATACAAGTATTATAGTTATCTTCAAATTGTTAGTTTTGTCTTACAATTAAATAAGCTCTGAACTTTAGTAAATACTTATATTTATTAAGCTTATAAATATAGATTTAATTATACTTCAAGTCTATCTCACTTTTTATAATTAATGTATTAGCCTCAATCTATAATTATAAAATCTAATAACTTCTTAGAAATATCTTTTTAGCTTCTTAAAAGTCCTAGATTAACAGGTGAGTACTCTAAGAACTTATGTTCTTTTTAATATAGTCTATAGAAACATAAGCTTCTTTTATATTAAAGATATAAATCTGTTCTCAGTATCCCAGTAATAATCAGTTAATATTAAACTTCTTTATATTTAGATTTCTCTTAAATTATTACTAGGTAGCTTATTACTCTCCCTCTTTTAATATTTATATAACTAAACTACTAATATATATTTAAATTACCTCTTAGCTTTATTAATTATTTTTAGCTTTCTATGATATTTTAAATTTAATAATAGCTTAGAAATAAGGTTGATTTACCGTTTCCTATTTCAAAAAAAGCTTTATCGTGTTGTCTTTAAAGACTTCTGAAATTATATTCAATCTATTTATATTACCTATGTAAAATATATAGAGTTTTATACATTTAAGCCCCCTTACTTAATAAGTAGTATTAAATAATACTTAGTGAATAGTCTCTATAATAGCAGAATACTTAGTTATATACTATAGCTTAAATATATCTCTATAAGTAGATATAGTTAAAAAGACCTAGTAACATAACCATTAGTTTAAACCTAGCTTTAACGTAGAAATATATAAAAGCTAAAGAATAATGAAATAATAACTAAATATATAAATTTATTAACATAAGCCTTATAATAATCTATATAGTAGTAGTTTTAAAGTATTACATTTATTATAATAATACTTATAATATTCATTTATAGTATCTAAATACCTATTAAGTAATAATATTACTAGTATACCTTAATAATACTAACTATAAATATAAAAAAGAGTAATAGATTAAGATTAGCTAACTATCTTTCAAAAGATAAGTTAATAGCTATATATAATCATACTAATAAAAGTAATAAGAATAATAATAGTAAGAGCTACTTATAAATTACCTCTCACTACTATCTATTACTATAATTAACTTTTATAACTTTAATATAAATATTTTCCTTATAAAGATTATTGATAACTATAAGAATTGTAATAACTATTATAAAAGCCTAAAAGAGCTAGCTTTATATAAAGGTAACTAAATTATTCTCCCTAGCCCTTTCAAAATAGTTATAACTATACTTAACTTTGATATATTATTAGAAGATAAAGCTATCAGTAGAACTAAAAAAGAAAATGAAAATAGTAAAGAAGAACTTAGTATTTAAAGATAGGGTATTTGAAGATAATTCTAAATACTTCAAATATATCTTAGATAGCTTATTAAGTACTACTTTACTCTAAAAAAGTATATATGTTGAAATCTATCATAGAAATTATCGTCAGCTAATAATAAGGATAACTACTAAAGATAGGATTATCCTAATAACTTAAAGTTAAATATATTACAAAGCATATATGCTATTAATATAACTTCATTAGGATTTAAAGACCTGAAGTAACTATAACTATAGCTATTAGTACAGGACAACCTGGGGTATAGGTTTTACTTAGAAGCTAAATATTCTTCATTTAAAGCTAAAAACCTCCTAATTTAGTATGTTATATGTTTAGCTCCCTACTTAGTAGGTAGCCTTATATAATACTTAGTATAAAATCTCTATACTATAAACAAACCTAGTAATATATTATAGCTTATATATATTTCTATAGCTAAATATAGTAAAGAGAACCTAGTAATATAATAATAAGTTTAAACCTAACCTTAATCTAGAAGTCGGTATAAGTTGTATAATAGTCTTAGTAGTAGTTTTAGAGTATTAAATTTAGTATAATAATACTTACGGCTTTAATTTCTACTAGCTAGCGACTAACAATACTACTATTATATCTTAATAATACTAGTTTTAAAGATAAAAGAGAGTGATAGATTACTATAGATTAGCTTTCTCTTGATTCTTTAATATATTTAAGTTAATAACTACTTATTATAATACTACTGCTAATAATCAAAATAATAATAATAAAAACTATTATTATACTCAACCCCTATAATTTTATCATTAATATCGATTTTGTTAAGGTTATTAATAACCATAAGAACTATACTTACTTCTATAAAAGCCCAAATGAACTAGGATTATATACAAGTAAGTTAATTACTCTTTTTAGCTTTCCTAAAGTAATTATAGTTGAATTTAACCTCGAAATATTACTAGTAGATAAAACTGTTAGTATAGCTAGGAAGTATGAGATTAAAAGAATAAAAAAGAATCTAGCGCCTAAAAGTAGAATATTTAGGAATTACTTTAAATATATTTAATATCTATTAGAAGTAGTTTATTCAGTATTATTCTAAATATATATATTTATATAAAGTCTATTATAATTACTAGGTAATAGTTAAAAAGACTAAGATAACTTAAATTAAGAGATATTATACTATATATTATTAGTATAACATTATTCTAATTCAAAGACTTAAAGTAATTACAGCTATAGTAGCTAGTATAGTATAGGTTAAAGTATAGTATTATATATAATTAGGGGGCAAAATCTGGTATATATTATATATAACTAAATATAGCTATATATACTATATAAAATTCTATTTTAAGTAGTTTAAATAGGGTGAGGTTTATAGAAATAGTACTAATACCTAAGGTTTAATTAGTATAAACTCTATTTCTTAAGTATATTACTCTTAATATACCCCCCTAGCGTTAAGAGTTCTACTTATAAGTTAACCCTTCTGAATAATACTAATTAAATCTTCTATTTATATTTCATAAGAAACTCCTTATATTATTTTACTATTCTCATCAAACTTCTACCCTTATAGTAAGAAGAATAATACTATTTATAAGCTATTTAGATACTTCTTATTAACTAGAAGGTACTTTTAGTATTTCTAAGTTTTTATTTAACCTTATTATTATTATAACTTAAGATCTATAGATTCTAACTAACTATTAAAAGTCTTATTAAAATCTTTAAATATTAAAAGCTCTTTTTAAAATTCTTCTTCTTATTATAACTTTAAATAATTTAATTAATCTATTATATTAATCTAAATAATAAAAATATCAAATTAATAATTTTAAAAAAGCTTTATAAGACTATTAGCTATAAGATTTCTTAAAAGTATATATTTAATCTTAAAATACTTCTATATCACTTTTTATTATAACTAGTAGTTATAAATATCTATATACTATAGCTTTATATATAATTATACTATTTTAATAGTTATAAAATATATAGTTTGCTAGTTATCATATTAGATTTAAATAGTAAGATGAAGCTTATATATTTTACTTCTATTAAATATATTTATTATAAGGTCTACTTAAAATATAATAATAGAATAGCTAGTAAAAATAGCTTCTTAAGTAACTTAGAATAATACTAAAAGCTCTACTTTAGTTATTAAAATAGTATTAATATTTTATTTATTAACTTACTATATAATTAAGCTTCTAAAGAGATATATAATATATATTTAAAAGTTTTTTTAATTATTACTATTATCTATAAAGTTAGTATTTATAATAATTCTAAAGCTATTAGATAAATCTCTAGCCTTTTAACAAACATAAAGCAGAAACTCTTCATCTTATTAAAATATTATATTATTTATTTAATTTCTATATAGTAGTTATCTAAAGAGTTTTAATTAAAATATAATAATCAGCTTATTATATAAATAACATCTAGTTTTATTATAACTATAGTATAATTAATAAAACTAATATCTCATTAGTAGTACTGGATTTCTATATAAAAAGCTTAATTATATTATAATAAGAGCTTTTTAGTTTTTAGAAGGATTTTAAAGTATTTAATATACTATATATACTTTATAAGACGCTTAAAGAACTTTTGAATATATACTACTTATAAAAACTATAGCTATTATATTACTTAATCTTAAGTAACTTTATTATTAAACAACTATTATAATTCTTTACTTCTCTTAAAATAATACTTCTTTTAAAAGTCTACTAATAATATAAATACTTTAGATATATCTTATAAGGGGAATAAAAATATATAATTATTAAAATAGAAGAAGAAAATAATATACCTTTTAAATTAGTAATATAGCTCTCCTATAATAAGTTTAAAACTAAAATACTTAAAACCTACTTCTAAATAGTATTATTATAAAAAGAGAAATCTTTATAAACTATATAGTATTTTGTTAAAGTAATAGATTTAATCTAATATTTAGTAACCTAGTAGTATTTCTATATAAATAACCTTATTAAATACTATATATATAAAAGTATTAACTATATTATATTAAAGTAACTTGAAATTAGAATAATTAGTAAATATTATAAAGATTT
>AMCV02000010.1:1075572-1096570 GCA_000350065.2 Colletotrichum orbiculare MAFF 240422
TATAATTCTAGTTTACTTTTATACTTTTAGAAGTTAGCTATTTTAGCTTCTATTTATATTTATAATAGAATACTTTATTCTTCTATTAAATTTAAAATTCTATATAAGTTGAAAAATAAGAAGAAACCTTTTATTAGTAATATAAAAATATAGGGTAATATCTATTATTATAAGGTTAAAAATAAGTATTCTAAGAAGCTTAATCTAAAAGTAAAAAAAAGTACTATAGTTGCCTATAACTATAATACCTATTTAGTTTGGGATTTTCAAGCTTATAATACTATTTAGTCTAAAGATATAAATATTCTTGAAAACTAATTTAATTCTTAATAAAAAAAATCGTTATCTATTTTTAATAATACTATAACTACTAAATCTAGTCAACTTAATAAAAAGAATAAGTCTAACTAACTTAATTTTAATAATTCTTCTTAGAATCTAGTTATTATTAAGTCTAGTAGAGTTTATAATTCTATTAAAAATACTAGTTATTTTCTTCTTCCTAATAAAGTTAATAATAATAATAGTAACTTAGATCTTTCTCCTAATAAAGAATTAAGTAATTTTTCTATAATTTATCCTAATAGGGTTATAGATAGTAATAAGAATTTTAAAAAATCTACTATCTCTATAGAAATTCCTTCTTTAAATCTAGAAATTAAAACAAACTATAAATAGTATTTATATAAAAAAAATATACTCCTTATAGTTAAAAACTATCCTTCTTTAGTTCTTTATACTAATTATAATTAATATAATTATAATAATAACTTATTTATTAATAAATATAGCAATTTTCATACTACTAAGTATATATTATTAGTTAATACTCTAGATAAACTAACTACTTTTTCAAAAGCTATAAATTCTCAGCTTAATAATAACTAGATTTAAGCTATAAATAAAAAGGTTAACTCTATTAAATCTATAGAAGTTTAGACTATTATACTACTACTTAATATTTCTTTTATTAAAAAGAATAATATTAATATATTAAAAAGTAGATAGATTTATAAAATAAAACCTAATAATTAGGATCTTAGTAATCTTATATATAAAACTAGATAGGTTACTTAAGGTTTTAACTAGTATTTTAATATTAATTATTTAGAAACTTTTAATACTACTTATAGGACTGAAAACTATTGATATATATTAATTATATCTATTTTTTATAACTAGATTTTAATTTAGTATAATATTACTACTATATTTATTCATATAAAAGTAGATAAAAAGATATATATTAAGTTACCTACTAGCTATATCTATAATAAAGGTTCTAAAAGTTTGGTTTATAGTACTAACTATAAGAATTAGCCTTTTATTTATTTATTAAATAAGGCTTTATATAGGTTAAAATAAAGCTTTAGACTTTAGTATTTATACTTTAAATCTATCTTATATAAGATTGGTTTTAAAGTATCTCCCTATGATAAAGGAATATTTATACTTAATATTACTCTTAATAAAAGTAAATATTTAGCTATTTTAGCATATTATATTAATAATATACTACTAAGAGCTAATAATTCTACTATTTTAGAATATATTTATAGTAATCTTAAAAAAGACATAAAAATCTAAGATCTAAGAAAGCCTAATACCTTTCTAGGTAATAATTTAATTATTAACTATAAGAATAAAAATATAGAAATAAATCAGTTTAAATATACTAATAAAATTCTTACTAAGTTTAATAAAAAGGATATCTATAGTTTTAATACTCTAATAGATAATAAAGCTAAATTCTTTATTAATAAGGATAATACTACTAAAGAAGAAATATTAGAATATCAAAAAAAATAGGGGCTTTATTATATTTAGCCTTAAAAACCAGGCTAGATATTACTCTAGTTATTACTATTTACTCTCGATTTTCTTCGAATCCTTCTAAAGAATATTATATTACCCTTAATAAGATATAGGGTTATTTAAAAAAGAATCCTAATTACAGATTAATTTATAACTATAATAATATTAATCCTTTTAATTTATTTAGGTTTACAAACTCAGATTAGGCTAGAGATATTAATAATAGAAAATCTACTTTAGCATATATATTTTACCTAGATTTTTATAATATTATAAGTTATAATTCAACTAAGTAAAAAATAGTAGCTTTATCTACTTATAAAGCTGAGTATATAGCTCTAGTAGATACTACTAAAAAAGCTATTTACTTATATAATAACTATAGTTTTATTAATAAAACTTTAGGATTCAGAACTATTAATAAGCTAATTATCTTTATAAATAATCAATTAGCTAAAAAACTTACTAAAAATACTGAATTCTATAAAAAAGCTAAGCATATTAATATTTATTATCACTATATTAGAAATCTTATTTGAAATAATCAGATCAATCTCTATTATATTAATACGAATAATAATATAGCTGATTTTTTGATGAAGCCTTTAGGCCGAGTTAAATTTAATAATATTATTAAGAGGATTTTATAGAATAATTTTAATATTTAACCCTCTTATAAAAGAAATAGTCTTAATAGTCTATTTTCCGAGGATTAATTTTTTCTTTTACCTTTTATTAGTTTTAAGTTTTTCTAATTTTTCCTGATTTTCTTTTCCTCTATTTTGAAGTTTTTTCCTTTAAACCTTTTCTCTAGGTTTTAGGTTTTTCAGATTTTAATCTTTTAAAGATTTTTCTCTATTTTTCTTATATAGTTTTTAGAGTTTTTACTACTTTTTAAGCTATAAAAGATTTATTTATCTTATATACCTTAAGGGGGGATATTAGAATTCTAGCTATTTAGCTATTACTCTATTAATCCTAATAACCTATTTTAGGTATTTAAAGGCTTGAGTATTTACTATTACTCTCATAACCCTATATTTTCTATTTATTATAGAAAATCAATTATTAGAGTTAAGGTAATACTACCTTAATTATTTATACTCTAAATTAATCAAACTATAATATTAGAATATTTAGTAAACAGACTACTTAGTAGCCTGAGTATAATAGAGCTAAAAGCTCTATATGACATAAAATTAACCTTTCTAAAAATAAACTCTATTTAGATATTAATACTACGAAGTTCCCTACTTCCTATAGAACCAGAACTTCTTATTATTATTACTATTTATATCAATATCAGTACTATTTTCAGATATCATTCTGAATGACCTATTCTTTAATGATTAAGAGTTGTTAATTCCCCTTGACCTTTTACTAGTTACCTATTACTAGTTTAATAATATTCAATATTAATAACTATACTTTTAGAATAATTATTCTTCTATAGTTAAGATAAATAGTTTAACTTAATATCTTACTAGTAGCCTTATTTTTATAAATACTAAAAAGAGATAAAGTTTATAACTAGAGTAATATAAAAAATAATATTATATAAATATAACTTAACTTCTTTATTTCTACTAATTATAATAAAAATCTTAGTATTTCTATAGTCTTTAATAGGTATAGGTTTTATATTATATTAAATATAATTTCTTATAAGAGCTTTTTAAAGGGTTATAAAATACTTTATATTTTAGAAGATATAAATTAAAGTATTTCAATTAAAAGTAAAAGAATTTTAAAAAGAGTATTACTAAAGTCTTTCTTTATACTATACTTACTATATAGTATTATAGCTACTTTAGTTAGAAAGCTAGTTATATAGTTATTATTACCTAAAAGTCTAAATCTTTTTTAAGAAGTTTAAATTCAAAATTAGTAATTATTTAATCTTCTTTTTAGTTAAAATATTTAATATCTAGCTTTTATAAGTTAACTAAAAGTATATATAATAATAATATACTAAGATATAGTTCAACTTATACTTTAAAAAACATAAGAATTTATCTAAATTCTAGAAGTATTTCTTATAATCTTAAGAGTTTCAAATAGTAATTAGAATTTCTATTATAATATTAAAAGTATTATAACTAATCTTATTATATAAGAAAGCTTTAGGGAGATATTAGATCGCTTCTATAATAATTAAAATAATTCTATCTAAAAATATAGAATCTAAATAGTGTTAAATTATAAATAAATAATTTTATATATAAGATTTAATTAGTAAGAAGGCTAATAAAATTATAAAGTTATAAACCTAAAATATTTTAATAAAAAAAATATAATTAACTATTTAAACCTTATATATAGTATCTTACTACTTCTAAAACTATATTTTAATTATTAATTTTATAATTAGATACTTAAGTTTAAAAGATTGAAATATCTTATAATATATTAAGATAGTATTTTAGAAGTATAAATTATTTATAATACTAAAGTAATTATAGAAGTTAGTAGTTTATATTACCATATCTTCTTCTATATAGTAATCTTAATATTAAAATACCTTATTTAGATATTTAAAAATCTAAATAATTACATAAACTTAGTTTAACTATTTATATTAATACTTTTAAATTTTTAAAATATAGAAACTATAGAAAGCTATATAAATTTTTAAATCTTTCTCTATAAAATCTATAATATTCTTTATATCAACCTTTTTAGTAATAGTGTGTTATATATTTAGCCCCCTACCTAGTAGGTAGCCTTATATAACGCCTAGTATTAAATCTCTATAATAAAAAAAAACCTAGTAACATACTATAGCCTATATATATCTCTATAGGTAAATATAGTAAAAAAGACCTAGTAGTATAGTATTTGGTTTAGACCTAGCCCTAACCCAGAAATCATATATATATAGGTAATATAAGGTAATAGAGTAATAACTAGGTATGTAAACTTACTGGTATAGCTGCGTGACAGTCTCTACAGTAGTAGCTTCGAAGTATTGAAATTACCGTAGCAGTGCTCACGACGTTGACTCACACTAGTGACAACGCCACCGGCGCACCTTGATGATGCCGGCCTCGTAGATAAAAGAGAGCGATAGACTGCTGCAGACCAGCCCTCTCTTCATCGACAACACCACCACCAACGACAACGACAACGACAACAAGAACGCCGTCACCATGCTCGACCCCTACAACCTCGACACGAATGTCGATCTTATTAAGGCTGTCGACAACCACGAGGACTATAGCCGCTTTTACGAGGGCCTCTTTAGTAATATCTATAAGAAATTATTAATCCTCCTTATAGTTTACCCCTATAAGAATAAAATTCTTAAGAACATTTAATTTAAATATTTTAATAGTTTATTAGTACTTCTTATCCTTTAGAAAGTTATTTAAAAGTAATTCTTAAAAAAGCTTTAAAAAGAAACTTTAATAAGTAGTTATTTTAGAATTAAAGTAATCTTATAAGTTATAGGTTTTAACTTCTACCTAAAAGGTATTATACTAAATTAGCTACTAATTAATTCTATTAAAGATTAAAAAAGGGTATTTTTAATAGATATCTTAATATTTAAAATATATTAAATTATTATAATATATATATTTAACCTAATAGTTCTTTAATATCTTAAAGCTTTTAATTATTATATATAATTAGGGGGTAAAATCTAATATATATTATATATAACTAAATATAGCTATATATACTATATAAAGCTTTATTTTAAGTAGTTTAAATAGAGTGAGGTTTATAGAGATAGTACTAATGCTTAAGGTTTAGTTAGGACAAACTCTACCTCTCAAGCGTATTATTCCTAATATATAAGTCTTAGCTAGGTATTGAATATTCTCTATATAAAGCAAAAAGCTTAAAGCTTCCCTATTTAATATATATAAGACTTTAATAATATTAAATTAGGATTGTTTTTAATTTTTAGAACTATAATATAAAGTTTATATTTAAATATTATTCTTCTCTATAAGCCTAATATCTTTAATCTCAAACTTACTTCTATAAACTTAATATTATATAGTATCTTATAGTCTAAAATCTTATTCTTCACCTCCAGCTTGATTAACTTTCTTTCCTTCTTCTAATTTCTTCCTATATAAACTAATATCTTTTTAAAGTATTAGTAGAACCTTAGATTCTACAAGATGTTAATTATTTTTAGTTCTTACTACTATAATATAATAGATTCTTCTAATATATCTAGATTTCATATAAATATATAATAAATATCTTTACTATACTAATACAATTCATAGCCTGTGTTCTTATAATTATAATACTTAGGCTACTTCTAGAGAATAACTATTTAGAATTATAAAATCTCTTTTAATTTAATATAAACAAATAAGGAAGTAGTTATACTAGGCTAGGTCAATACTAAGTAAGAAGGTTTCTTAATAGGTATATACTATACTACACAATTATTTAAACTTACTTTTCCTCTTTTTAACTATAGTTTTATATTAATATTTAAGCTTTATATTACCAAAATATCTATTATTCTAGTAATTAAAACTAGTATATAGGGATTCTAGTAGCCCCCTAGTACCCCTTTTCATAATAGTTTAATATAATCCCCTTTTTGAGAGGTTTTGTTTTTAAGACTTAATTACTTAGATATTAATATAAGTTAGTAGTATTCTATTTTCCTTCTGGTATTTATCTTTAGTTTGGACCTAGGTATTTACTCTAGGTTTTATATCTTAGCTTCTTAATATTAAGTTTTAGTTAATATTAACTTCTTAAGATATATTTCAATTATAGTTATAGTTTAGTTAATTTAAGGTTTTTATATAAGGTAGCTAGGTTTCTTTTATTATAGGGATATTAGAAAACTTTCTTTTTCATTCTTAGCTATAGGGATATTATATTTATTATAAATATAGCTTTTTAATATCTATAGAAGTCATACTAGGCTTTCATTAGTAGTGATTTATTGGCCTCTTATTCTCAATTATTTTATAGAATGCTATTTTTACTAGTTAGACTTAGCTAATATATATTTTATTAGAGTTCTAGCTATTGAGCTATGACTTATACTTATCCTAATAACCCATTTCAAATAAATAAGGGCTTGAGTATTCTCTATTGCTCTGATAATTCTATATTTTCTATTTATTATAGAAAGTCAATTATGATAGTTAAGGTTATACTACTTTAATCCTTTATACTCTAAATTAATCAAAGTATAATATTAGAATATTGAATAAAAAGACCGATTGGTAGCCTAAGTATAATAGAACTAAAGGCTCTATATAATATAAGATTAATCTTTCTAAAATAAATTCTATTTAAATATTAATACTATAAAGTTTCCTACTTCTTATAAAATTTGAACTCCTTATAAGTATTACTATTTATATTAATACTAATACTATTTTTAGATATCATTCTAAATGACCTATTCTTTGATATTTAAGAGTTATTAATTTCTCTTGACCTTTTACTAATTACTTATTACTGATTTAACAGGTTATAAGTCTAATTCTATTTTAATATGTCTCTTTATATTCTTTCTCTATCTATACCTATCTTAAGATTAATATCTATATTTTTACTAATACTTATTTAAGCTTTGTTAAAGACTATATTAATTAACCTTAAACACTTTGATACTTATTTATTTATATAAAGTCTTGCTTAACTATTTCTATAAAGCTTTACAGTCTGCGTTTTATATATTTATTTTAACTAACTAATTAATTCTCCTTCTTAATTAATTAGTTCAATATTGAATAGATCTATAGAGAGATTATATTATCTAGAATTATAGGCTTATTATTAGGCTTATAAGAGAAATAGTTAAGTAATAAAAGCTGAAAACTTCTTATATTTCAAGCTTTCTAAAACCTTCTATAAATTAGCTCTTAAGTCTATTAAGACCTTCTATAAATTAGCTGTTAGGTCTATTACGACTTTTATAAATTAGAGTTTTAAATCTACCAAGACTTGTATAAATTAAAACTTTAAATTACCTCTGATGTCTATAAAAGAGTGTCTCTTATGAGACTTAAATTTTAGATGACTATAAGTCATAAGAATATTAATTTATTTATTAAGTATTAAATTATATTGTTATTAATCTTTTAATTAATAATACTTTATTAGAATTAGACTCTAAGTATTTTAATTCTATTTTAGGATTGAGATTGATTCTTTATTAAATAATTACTTTACTTTTATAAATTATTAATTAACAATATAAGTAATTCTAAGTTATATCTTATTTCTAACTTGATAGAAATTTAGAATTATAATACTTAGTCTATTTATTAATAGGTTTACTTATTAATAAAGATATTTCTATAGATTTAACTAAGCCTATTATTAAAATTAATATTAATAAGTATAATAAGACTCATAGTCATATATAGTTGAATTATAAAAATAGTTTTTTAAGAATTAGTAAGAATAGTATTAATGTTATTTACATAGTTAGTTATTTAAAAAGACTCTATAAATTAAAAAATCCTTCTAATAGGTTTTTTATTTATAAAGGGCTTTTTAATATTACTTTGAATAACGTTCAGTCTATAGAAGAATATTCAAATAAGATTAAAGAACCTATCAATAAGTTTTCTTATAATAAAGTTAAACTGTTCAATTAAATTATTATTATTTATATTTTAAATAGTTTAGATAAAAGTTATAAAGAATTTATCATTTTAGTCATTTAGAATCTTAAATTAAATAAGGATTCTTATAAGTTAAAATCCTTATGTGTAATTTATTAAAGAAATTTAAAATGAAGACTTAGATTTCTTTAATTCATTCTATAATTAAGAAGAAATTTAAAGATAAGGTTATTAAATAGTTTTCTCTTAAAGTTATTAAGAAATTCTAAAAGAAATAAAAAGGCGTTTGTTATAATTATTATAAAAAGAATAATTATATTAAAGAGATTTATTTTAGTTTTCATTTTAAACAAACTCTTATCTAAATAAAATCTAAAATTAATAAGAGTCTTTTTAAGTCTTTCAAAGAAAAGAAAGATAAAAGGAATGAGACGAATAATTTAGAAATACTTAAAGAGGTTTCTAATAATATAACTAAAGACTTTACATAATTTAGTTTTAATATTAAAGAAGAAGAAGAAGAAGAAGAAGATAAAGAGTAAAGTATTAAGTTTACAAATATAATTTTAATCTACCTTTCTCTCAAAAGAATTAGTATCAAAAAGACTCTAAATATCTTAATTTCTAAAGAGATTTAATAAAGTACAAGTTCTATTAAATAAATTAAAATTATCTTATTCTTTAGTATAGGAGAAAACAATAATCCTTTAATCAATAAAGCTAAGACTCCTTTACTTATTCAAAGGGGAAATACTAAAGAGGTTACTTGAACTATAAAGAGTAATTTGAAATTCCTTTTGAATAATACTAAATATGTATTATATCATATTCTCTATATATTATAAATAAACATTAACCTATTAAGCCAATCTAAGTTTAATTTAATAAAGATATTATCTATTCTTTTAATAAACTTATGTTATATGATATCAAAGAGGATAAGCTCTTATTTATAAAAACTAAGATTAATAATGTCTATAAATTTAGGATTTCTATTGAATTTAGATAATTAGTTCTTTATATTAATATTTATAATATTAATAATTTGAAATCATAATATAGTAAAATAGGTTATATTAGTAATTTTGTTAACTTAATTAGAAATATAATAAATCATATTAGTTATAAACATTCTAAAAGTAATAAACTATTTATTTATAAAATCTGTCTTAAAGATATATTCTACTAATAAAACTAATAGAAATTAGAATAGTTTTAAGAAGTTTAAATATTTTAATTATATTAATTTAAGTTTATATAGATCTTTTTTATTAGAAACTCATAATATTTAAAATTAGTTTACTTTAGTGATAGATTAGTATAGTAGATTTATCTAGGGAAAGTTATTAAGAAGTAAAAGGTCTAAAGAAGTTATCTTCATCTTTGAAGAGTTTATTAATATAATTAATAATGATAATAGTAATAAGAGAATTAATAAATTTAAAATAAATAGTAGTCTTAAGGTTTCTAATAATAGAATAAAGATTATCTATCTTAATAATAATATTATCTATAATATAAAACTACTTCATATTTATAAGGCTAAGAGTTTAATTAAGAAGGCTATAAGAATTAAAATTAATCAGATTAAAATCTCTTTCTATAGTTCTAATCTCTATTTTTATTTTTAGGAGTTAGTTATATTAGCTTCTATTTATATTTATAATAGAATACCTTATTCTTCTATTAAGTTTAAAATTCTATATAGATTAAAGAATAAAAAGAAACCTTTTATTAATAATATAAAGATATAGAGTAATATCTATTATTATGAAATTAAGAATAATCATTCTAAAAAGCTTCATCTAAAAGTAAAAAAGGGTATTATCATTATCTATAGTTATAATACTTATTTAGTTCGGAATGTTTAAGTCTATAATACTATTTAGTTCAAAAATATAAATACTCTTAAAAATTAATTTAATTCTTAATAAAAAGAAGAATTATCTATCTTTAATAATACTATCATTACTAAGTGTATGTATTTAATAAAGAAAAATAGTCTAATTAATTTAGGTCTAATAGTTTTTCTTAAAGTCTAACTATTATGAAGTCTAGTAGAATTTATAATTCTACTAAAGATATTAGCTATTTTCTTCCTTTTAATAAAGTTAATAATAGTTATAATAATTTAAATCTTTCTCTTAATGAGAAATTAAGTTGTTTATCTATAATTTACCTTAATAGGATTATAAATAGTATTAAGAACTTTAATAAAAAGTCTACTGTAGTTATAGAGATTTCTTCTTTATGTCTAGAAGTTAAAAAAGACTATATATAATATATATATAAAGAGAACATATACTTTATAATTAAAGTTTATTCTCTTTTAGTTTTATATACTAAGTATAATTAATATAATTATAATTATAGCTTATTTATTGATAAATATAGCAATCCTTATATTACTAAGTACATTATATTAATTAATACTTTAGGCAAGCTAATTACCTTTTTAAAAGCTATAAGTCTTTAGTTTAATAATAATTAAATTAGGTTATAAATAGAGAAGTTAAGTCTATAGAGTCTATAGAAGTTTGGACTATTTCATTACTACTTAGTATTTCTTTTATTAGAAAAAATAATATTAATATATTAGTGGGTAGATAAATGTATAAAAGAAAACTTAATAATTAGGACTTTAGTAATTTTATATATAAGGCTAAATAGGTTACTTAAGCTTTTAATTAATATCCCAATATCAATTAGTTAGAAACTTTTGATACTATCTATAGAACTAAACGTTACAGATATATATTAATTAAATCTGTTTATTATAGCTAGAATTTAAATTAATATTATATTTATTCATATAAAAGTAGATAAAAAAGATATATATTAAGTTACCTACTAGCTATGCTTAAAATAAATGTTTTAAAAGTTTCATTCATAGTATTAACTTTGAGAATGAGCTTTTTATTATTTATTCAAAAAGGCTTTTTATAAATCAAAATAGAGACTTAGATCATAGTACTTATATTTTAAATCTATATTATATAAAGTTATTTTTGAAGTATCTTTTTATAATAAAGAAATCTTTATATTTAATATTATTCTTAATAAGAGTTAATACTTGGCTATTTTAATATGTTATATTAATAATATACTATTAAAAGCTAATAATTCTACTACTTTAGAATAAATTTATAGTAGTCTTCAAAAAGACATAAAGATCTAAGATCTAAGAGAACCTAATACTGTTTTAATAATAATTTAATTATTAATTAGAAAAACAACATTATAGAAATAAATCAGTTTAAATATACTAATAAAATCCTTACTAAATTTAATGAATAAGATATCTATAATTTTAATATTTTCATAGATAATAAAGCTAAATCCTTTTTAAAGAATAATAATACTTCAAAAGAAGAAATACTAAAATATCAGAAAGAAGTAAAAGGTTTATTATATTTAGCCTTGAAAACGAGGCTAAATATTATTCTAACTATTAGTACTTACTCTTAACTTTCTTTAAATCCTTCCAAAAATATTTCATTATTCCTAATAGAATATAGATTTAATTAAAACAAATCCTATTTATAGATTAATTTATAATAGTAATATTACTAATCCTTCTAATCTATTTAGATCTATAGACTTAAATTAAACTAGAGATATCAATAATAGAAAGTTCACTGCAACTTATATTTTTTACTTAGATTTATATAATACTATAAGTTGTCACTTAATTAAATAAAAGGCATTAATCCTATCGGCTCATAAAATTAAACATATAGCTCTAATAAATACTACTTAAAAAACTATTTGTTTAAATAAGAACTATAGTTGTATTAATTACACTTTAGAATTTAAAGCTTCCCTTTCCCTCTCCTTCTGTTGTGCCTTCTCTTGTTTAAAGCCAAGCAGGTGATGACAAAAATAATTCAAAAAGAGAAGTACGAACCCTGCATTGTCAGGCCCAAAGACAGTTATCACCTCTTCAGAATTCATATGTGAGGTAGCTATTAATAAGCTAATTATCTTTATAAGTAATTAATGAGCTAAAAGGTTTATTAAAAATACTAGATTCTATAGAAAAGCTAAGTAGACTAATATTTATCATTCTTATATTAAATTTGTATTTGAGATAATTAGATTAATCTCTATTATATTAATACAAATAATAATATTACTAACCTTTAAATAAAGCTTTTAGGCCGAATTAAATTGAATAATATTATTAAGAAGATATTATAGAAAGATCTTAATATTTAACCGTCTTATAAAAGAAATAGTCTTAATAGTCTATTTTCTAAAGATTAATCTTTCCTTTCAATATTTTACTAATTTTAAATCTTCTAGCTTTTCCTAATCCTTTTCACTTTACTTTTAAACTCTTTTTTTAAACTCTTTCTAGGTTTTAGGTTTCTTAGACTTTAATCTTTTGAAATTTCTCTATTTTTCTTATATAATTTTAGAATCTTTACTACTTTTCAAGTTATAAAAGATTTATTTATCTTATATATCTTAAGGGGGGATGTTAGAGTTCTAACTATTTAAGTATCACTTATATTTATCCTATCAACCTATTTTAAATAAATAAGGGCTTAAGTATTCTCTATTACTCTTATAATTCTATATTTTCTATTAATTATAGAAAATTTATTTTTAGAATTAAAGTTATACTATTTTAATTATTTATATTCTGGATAAATTCAATTATAATATTAGAATATTTGCCAAATAGACTACCTAGTAGCCTAAGTATAATAGAGCTACAAGTTCTATATAATATAAAGTTAATCTTTCTAAAAATAAACTTTATTTAGATATTAATATTATAAAGTTCCCTCCTTATAGAATCCGAACTCTGTATTATAATTACTATTTATATTAATATTAGTACTATTTTTAGATACTATTCTAAATGACCTATTCTTTGATAATTGAGAGTTATTAGTTCTCCTTAATATTTTATTAGTTATCTATTACTAGTTTAATATGTTTTCTATTTTGTCTAGTTTTAGAGACTAATACTTTAGTAATTTATAGGTAACCTTTATACTATTAATTTTGCTATCTTTTATTCTAAAAAAGTTCTTAACTACTTTTGACTAAGGAAAAGCTTTTTTATTATTTAAATTTTTTGATCTAATATAAAACTTAATTTTACTTTATCTTTTATTAATCAATATATTTCTAGGTTATCGAATAATAATAATAATACTAACTATATTATTGTTTCTGACTATTCTTAGTATTCTTACTATTTCTATTTATATTCTTTTATTACTACTTCTCTTTATTCTTATTCCTATTGGATAAAAAGCTACTATTTTAAGAAAAGGGGCTATTAAGTTATTATATTTCTTTTACATAGTAGTAATTAATAATTTGTCAGTTGCGCTATACTATAGGGTATATAATAACTATACGTATTACTATATATATAGCAGTATGCCTTCTACGCCCTACTAGTAATAAATATTAGGTACTTAGTACTAGTTATAACTCATTATATAGTAATTAGTAAATAATTATTATATTATAGATCTAGAGTTTTATATAATACTTCATACTATATAATATAAGAATAATAATAATAAATAATTAGAATACTACTTTATACTTATATAATAAGATTATATATAATATATATTACCCTCTAGATAAATTAATACTAATTAGTAGTTAATCCATTTATTATACTATTATACTATAAATTAGTAAGACTTATTATAATAGAAGAAGTAATTATACAAGCTCTATATTTAAGGTCTATATAAGATAAAAGATTATAAGATTTATTATTTAGATATTTTAGACCCTCCCTATTTTAAGATTTTACTAGGAGTTTTTAACCTATATATTAATCCTTTATAGATAGTTATTATTATAATACTAATCATTATATTTAATTTAGTTTTGAAATAAAATACTTTATAATAGTTATTATTAAGAAGTTAATAATTGCTTTTGCTTTTACTTATAGGAGTATATTTAGTAAATATAATAACTTTCTTCAAATTATTACTAAACGTTTTAATATTAGAGACTTATAATATCTCTAGCCTTAGCCCATTAAGAGACCTATATAGCTTCTTGAAAATTCTTTTAATATCCCTCTACGTTTATAATAATATTTAAATTAACCCTTTTAGGCGAAATATTTACCCTAAGTACTCCTATACTTATAATAATAGTATTTTTAGGTATTTCTACCCTTATAAAGCTCTATTAATATTTTAATCTAATACTTATTAACTAAATCTTTAATTTTAACTATAAGAATATTATAAATGAAAACTTTAAGAGGGGCTAATAGCTCGCTTTCTACTACGACTATTAGTAGATATATTACCCCCTAAAGTATAACTTCAGCCCTCCTATCCCCCTACTAACTATTATAACTAGCCTTTAGTTAATCTAAAGCTAAACCCTTTGTAGCTATAGCTAGTATACCTACCTTATATCAACCTTTTTAATAATAAAGAACTAATAATTCCTTCTGTAATAACCTTATATTCTTATACTCTTACGCCTTTATAGCTATAAATATATAATTTAAATATCTTAAGATATTTAATTACTACTAATTATAAGTATTCTATTTGAATATTTATTATAACCTTAATATCTATAACCTTAATATTCTCTAGACTGAATCCTACTTATCCTTAAGATAGGATTTTATACTATTAATGTAAAGTGCTTTATTATTAATATAAGCTAATTTATAATCCCTATATAAGTATAGTGAGACTCAGCCTATTCTTATTAGCAAATGATCTTAATATATTAAACAAGTATAATTAATATATAAATAATACTTATATAAATATAGATACTTCTAGTATAGCTGAATAGTTTTTAAAACTCCTATAATTCTATTATTATAATACTCTAAAATATCTAGTAACTAATATTATAATAATATATTAATATTAAAATATTATCTAATTAATACTTAGTCTTTAAAGTCTTTGGCTTAATATAATAACTTATAGAATAACTAGATAATTATTGTTTTAATATCTATAAACTACTTATTAATTAAAGCTTTTAAGATACTTTTATTGAAGTTTAATCTAATAGACTAATAGTTTTAATTAAAGGAGTTAGAAATAAATATTACTATATTTATCTTATACTTCTCTTCTTATAGATAGCTATAGAAATTTTAAAGGGATTTCAAATCTATTATATAAGATATAGAAAAATAATAGATTATAGAATGCCTAGCTCTTATAAGTATTCTATTTTATTCTATCTTTAAGAAGTTTAAAAAAGTTCTCAACTCTATAACTTTAATAATTACTTTCAGCTATATATATTAAGCCTTAACTTTAATAAAGCTCTCTTTATATAGATTATTACTATAAAGTCTTCTATGACTATAAAATTAAATATTAAAACTAGAGGTATAATTATCTATAATAATAGGTAATTTTATTACTATTTTAACTAATTATAAGCTAGTATTAGTATGAATACTATTATTAGGTAAATGTTATAGTTAAATCTATATATAGAGTGAAGAGCTTAGATACTATTCTAAGTATAGAGCAAAAGTAACTAAATAAATAAAAACTTTATAAAGGTTGCTATTTATATAGTATACTAAGTCGCTTTCTATATATATATAAGACTTTATAGTTTAGAATTCTTTTAGATATTTAAAAGTAACTTTAAAGATTAATTTCTAATAACTTATTAACTTACTAGTATCTTTATACTATACTATTTTAGAAACTATTCTTATAATATATAGTATTAAAATTAATATAAATAGTAATTGAATCTTTATAGTATTACACTAACTATTTTAATAATAAGAATTTACCTTCTAGATTTAAGAAGAATTCTAAGAAGTTTTAGAATATTATATTAGCCTTAGGATTAATTTTAAAAAATACCTTAAATAGATTAATAACTTAATATTAGAAGAATTAGACTTTATAGTCTTCTTTTATAATATTTAACTTAAGGTTAAATATATAATACTAGTAATACTTTTATAATAAGAAGTTAAGAAGAAATATTTATAGTTCATTTAAGTAACTTATATATTTATAGTATAAGATAGGAGATTTCTAATATAAAGATTAATCTTACTAATTCTATATTTAATTATTTTAAAGTCTTTCTAATATTAAGAAGGATACTATAAGTATACTTTATATATTACTTCTACTACTCCTTTTAATAATACTTTAGCTAAATATACTATAGATATTATAAAGCTATATAATAAGAATATAAAATATAATAGAAGCTTCTATAATATATTGAAAATTAAGATTTATATTATTTATAATTACTACCTTAAGCTTAATATCCTATATTATATATAAATTAGTATATTCTTAATTATATTAAAAGACTAAACCTTTAAATATTACTTTAAATACTTAGGTAACTCTAGTTTTGGCTTATAGTTTGAATAAATAACTTACTATATTAAAAGTTACTTTAAAAATAATGAATATTAGTAGCTATACCTCTCTAACTAGTGAAATACTATTTTTTAAAATATTATAACTAAGAACTTTAAGAAGAATAAAAAAAAGCCTTTAAAACCTTTATACTTAAGTTTATATATATCTAGAAAGCCTTTCTATTAAACTTCTATATAGATATAATACTTTACTTCTAACTTATAAATATATATTATAATATATTTAAATATTAATTAGCTTTCTTTAGCTTTATGGTAATATCCCGAAACTTCTATAACTAATTAAAAT
This sequence comes from Colletotrichum orbiculare MAFF 240422, assembly GCA_000350065.2. Taxonomy (NCBI): domain Eukaryota; kingdom Fungi; phylum Ascomycota; class Sordariomycetes; order Glomerellales; family Glomerellaceae; genus Colletotrichum; species Colletotrichum orbiculare. Next base: position 1,092,641 of record AMCV02000010.1, read on the forward strand.
TAATTATAAGTAATATTATATTAATTTAAAAGCAATAATATATTTAGAATAGTAAAAATAATAACTAGAGGGAAGTTAATAATTAATTTTAAATTGACTATATATGTAACTCCTCTTAAGAATACTTCTTAAGCGCTATACTATATAATATTCAATATTTTATATATATAGCCTTATAAAACTTATAACTACTTATGCTAAATAATACTTATCTTTTCAATCTAATTATATATAGCTATTTAAATAAAAGGTATTATATATATTGTAAAATAAGTTACTAGTTTATAAAATATCTTTTTAAGAAGAAATATATCTTATTTAATTAGTATAAATTAAATATTAACCTTAAGATATATTTTATAATAATATACTAAGCTTTCTTTATAGATTATAAAAGTATTAATAGCCTAGATAATAACTTTAAAGACCCTTTTTAAGATTATAAACCTAATAATACTATTATATAATATTAAATATAGTATAATATTAAAAATAAGACTACTATTCTTTCTAAATAGTTTTTAATATTATTTCTTAATAAAGATCTTATTACTTTGAATAGAAGTAAAATTATAAAGATTTTTGAAAGTTAAGTAATACTTTATATTCTTACTTAAAGTAATATTCTTAGTAGTAGAATTATTAAGAGAAATAGTATTATAACTCTTATATTTATATTTATATTTAAAATTTATCACTTATATACTATTTTTTAAGATATGTTATCTAATTTAAATATTACTAGTTTTCTAACTACTAAATACTCCTAGTTTGATATATTTAAATAGATTATTAATACCTCTATAATTCTTATACTTCTATAAAGCNAAACTAGTAATAATATACTTCAGTAGAATATTTCTAATTATTATATTCAGAATAATTAATATATTTATACTCCTTATTACTATTATATTTTATATAGTATTATATAATACTTCTTTCTTATTCTATTTTATAAATATCAATCGACTTAGTATTATATTTAATAATATTTATAACTAGTTCTATTAAGATAAGAAAATTATCCTAATTATTTAAAAATAAAAGTATATATAACTACTTCTTAATAAAGAGAAAATAATTACTTCTATATATCTTATAGAGATAGAAATATAGAAATTCTACTATTATTTTAAATATCTAGCTATTATATATTTCTATAATATCTTTAATAAAGTAGGATATCTAGTTGAATATTATACTTTTGAAATACTTAAGAAGTACTATTATTAGTATTAAATATATAGTATAGCCTCCTTATACTTTTAATTTACTATTTATAGTAATATTAACTTTAGCTTTAAGATTATTATTAATATTATCTATATTAATAACTATCTATACTCTATATTATTAATACTATAATAATATTGATTACTACTTAATTAATATTGAATATCTTAGTAAAGGTAATATAGAAAACCCTTAAGGTATATTAGTTTAATATATACTAAAGCTCTCTTACTTTTATTACTATTAATATAAATATAATATTTCAATTTAAAAACTTTAGATTAGAAGTAAAAATAATAGGATTAATAGTTTGTATTATTCTTATTAAGGTATATAATAGTATTAGTAAGGTTAAGTAATACTATATATTCTTCTACTATATATTTAAGGTTTATTATAATAAGGTACCTACTACTACTTAAGAAGTATCCTTTTAAATTATATATATAATAATTAATAATAATATTAAATTGAATAACTTTATACTTATTCTATTTATTTTTAAAATATACTCCTACCTTATAGAAAGTTTAGCTCTTTCTCTAAATATTATTACCTAAATCTTTCCTATATATGAAACTACTAAAGAGATCTATTAAGAATATAATAAATATATTATTAATACTAGTTTAGTAATATATAATAGTTTAAATACTTCCTATATTATAGCTCTTTTACCTTAATCCCTAATATATATATAATAAGAGAGAAATAACTAATAAGACTTATATTACTTTCTTATTATATATAGTAAGATATATATTCTCAAACTCCCTTATAACTTTCAAGAATTTCAATTTATAATTATAAACCTATACTTTAAAAGTAATAATTAAGAAATCTTATTAAATTATATTTTTTAAAATACTAACACTTTTTAAAATATTAATACCTAAAGGTATTTATAAGAAAGTTATAAAAGCTTATACTACTACTATAAGAGATCTAATATTATATAGAAATATATATTCCTATAGTAGTATTNCTAAATTTATTTATAATTATTCTTATAGACTTCTAGAATACTTAGTAAATACTATAAACTACTATTACTATAGGTAATAGCAATACTACTACTATTAATAATAATAATCATCTCCTTACTTAAGTAGTTAGTAATATACTACTTCAACTTTAATTACTTTAAATCTAACTAACTTTAAATTTTTCAATTTATAAGAATAACTTACCTTCTTAAGATTTCAATTAGAAACTTTATCTTATAATATATCTTATAACTAAAAAATAGTTTAATATAATACTAATACTTAACTTCTATAAAAAGTATTATTATAATATTTAAACTACTATTTAAAGAGTTAATCAAAAACGGAGTTAAAAGTATTATTACTAATAGTATTATGGAAATCGTCTAATATAACCTTACTTTTTATAAGAATTATAAGTACTTTTAGTCTTATATTATTAATAAAGTTAGAAATAAAGATACTAATAAAGTATATAAGAAGTTAAAACTTAAAGATTAAAGGTTTAGAAATAATAATAAGTTTAAAGTACTAATATAATTACTAATAATCTAATACAATAGCTAGTAATTAATTCTAGTAATAATTCTAATTCTCCTCTAGTATACTAATATAATAACATAGCTTTATAATAGTATACAAACTTATATTTAAGTTAAACTAGAACTTATAAGATGTACTATAATTAAACTATTCTTATACCTTAAGGATTAATACTTCTTAGGTTCTATTATAATTATTATTAAACTATTATATAACCTTACTAAAACTAGTATTTACCAGTAGGCAATTTATTCTAAATACTATAACGAGTAGTTATAAATAGAGATATTAATATATAACTTACACTTCTTTATCTTATATTTTATAAATAATACTTTTAGCTTTATAAGTATATAAACTAATAATATTCTTAGTTTCTTAAATACTACCTTCTTATACTATCAAAATAAAGAGCTTTAAAAGGCTTTATTTAAAGCTAAGCTTAAAATAGTCTTGTTAAAAGTAGTACTACTAATATTTAACAAAAATATCTTATTATTTAATAGTAATACTTTCTATTTATACTAAAAGTATTAAAAGTAAAAGTTTACCCTTATTAATATATATATAATACTTAAAATACTCAAAAAAGTATATATTATATAATATATATATAAAGTATACTTCGCCTTAATATATTAACCTGAAGTATTATTCAACCTCTCTTATATAATATAAGAGTAGTAACCCTTAGGTAATAATACTATTATACTTAATAAACACTTTAAATAGTAAATTAAGTACTTTAATTATAACTTTAACTTTATACTACTTAATCTCTCTAAAATATATCTTTATACTTTTATTAATAACTTATTTACTATTAATACTAACCTCTTATCTTAATTAGAATTTATAATAATTCTAAGTGAAAAAATTACTACTAATAAAAGCTAGTTTAATTTTTATAATAACCTTATATATTATTCTTCTATAACAAATAAAAGAATTATTAGAAATATACTTATTTTAGAGATTTATATTATAATAGTTAGTATAGACTTTATTTATACTATAGGTATATTATTTAAAAAGATCTTCTAGTATTAAAACTCCCCTAGATTCTAGCTATTATATATACTAATTTATACTTATTGTATAAGTATATAATAGAACTTAGTACTACTAAAGAAAAACGCCTTATAAATAATATTATAGTATTAAA
>AMCV02000010.1:1106704-1119439 GCA_000350065.2 Colletotrichum orbiculare MAFF 240422
TTGGAGTTTTGAATTTATTTCTAATTATAATAATTATTTAAGTAATTAAGAAGTTATTTTAAATTAGTATGATTAATATCTTATAATATATATATACTTACCTAGTTAGTATATTATTAAATATTCCTCCTATAGAGTTCTATTTAATATTATAATTAATATATTTAGTAATAAATATTTATATCTTATTCTTAAAGATATTATAGTCTTTGCCTCTATATATATTACTTAATTAGTATATCTTACTAAATAATGCCTTGACTTTTTTATAAGGTTAACTGAAAATAATATATTATTTTAAAGATATCTAGTAGCTTCTCTTAAAGTATATATAAAGCTTTAGGAATATTTATAATCTTACTTATTACTATTCTTTCTAATTAGAGCTATTTCTTATAATAAGGCTTTATATATATATAATTATCTAAGTATTTAGTTTAGCTAGCTATAGGCTTAGTATTAATATATTTCTATTAGTTAATATTCATAGTATTATTTATACTAGAGTGATTTCTATCTTTAAGCCTTCTAGTATAGAAAGTTATTATTTCTTAATAAATACAAAATTTCCGACTTTTAGGAGTTATTCAATATATTTAAGCTTTCTTTAATTTCTTATCTTAAGTAACAGTAGTCCTTTTAGTTAGTTTTAATATTTTCTACTATTTATTAGATTAATATGTTTTTATTAAGTATTTCTACTAATTTCTGCTTTATAGCTTTTCTATTTATAGGTAAGTATATTTTTCTACTAAGAAGATAGTTTTTAAGCAACCATATGTTCTTCTTTCCATTATATTGAAATATACTTCTTCTTAGTTTTAAAAGGCTTTTTAATAAGTATTTTATAAATTTTTAAAATAGAAGTTTTATTCTTTTTATACCTATATATAATGATAGATATATATATTATTAATATTTATATTTCTATTAGAAGGGTCAACTTGTTTTCTTTATTATTTAGGTATAACCTTTTAATATTTACTGATTAGTATCTTTATTTTAGTTTATTAGAATACTTTCTTATATTTATTAGTATGAACTATTATATTCTAATTATTTTATATTTCTCTAGGATTATTAATAGGATCTAGTAAGGAAGATATAGTTTAAAATAATAGGTAAGGAGAGTATTTATAGTTAGTATAATCTTATTATATTTTAATTATAGGTATGTTTCTAAAAGCTATAGCTTTAGAAATATATATACTTATTAGATAAATTATAACTACTAAATAGAAGTCTCTTTTTAATAGACTTTTATATATAGTTCTTAATCTAAATTCTTAATAGTTCTTAATAGTTTCTGAAGGTAGACTTCTATCTAGTTATTATATTTAATAATATATTTAATAATATATATAAGATAATATTATTAATTAGAATTAGGGAAGAAGTTATTATAATTATTAAGTTAATCTTTTTAGTATAGTTATATATTATAGCTATATAAATATACTACTAGTAGTAGATAGAAATAATAGGGGATGAAAAGAAATTAAGTATTATAAGTTGTTATTATATATAATAATTAGTAAATAGAGCGGTATTTCTTCTTAGTGTCTTATAGAAAGTAGTTTTAAAAATAATAGCTACTATACTTATTAGATAGGTAGTAATATCTATTTTATTAAGTTAATATATAGTAATTCCTTCTTATATTAGTTTTTATATTTATCTTTTTTCTTTATATTTTAAATTTTATTATTAGTTATTAGAAGTTTCCTTTTTCTTTATTTCTTTTTAGTAATTATATTTAGCTGAATAGTAGTACGTCTTAGTATCTATTTAGTTCTTCTTATGTTATTTGGTGAGTAATATCTATTAGTCTTCTTATATTATTAATATACTAGTAGATATTTGGAAAAGTAAATACTTAGCGAATATTTAGGAATAAGAGTAGTAGATAATAGTTTTATAATATCTTTAGTTTTAATATTACTTATTATAATATTATAAACTTACTAGTTTTCTAGATATCTTTATAGGGTATTTATTATAGATATATATTGTATAAAGGAAATATGATTTAAATATAATTAATTCTTTTTTTTATTGCTAGTTCTTCTATATTGCTTCCTAGGATCTCTTTACTAAATAAAATAAGGTTTTTTTAAAATTCTTCTTCTTTTATTAGTTGTAGTTTGAACTCTAAGGGTTAAATTGAGTTTTAGATATTATTCTTTAGGTTACTATTATTAGAAGAAGGTTTATTATATTATTAAAGTTGTTAAGTTAACTTCTTATTATCTTTCTATCTATTAAATATATATAGGATATTAGGGGATAGTAATAAGAAATAGCGATTTATTATAGATTTGTCTCTCTTATTTAAATTAATTTTATCATATTTGTTATTAAGTTTTTACTTTAATAAGTAAGTAGAAATCTTAATTATTAGTTTATTATATAATAGATACAAATAATATTGAATTAATAGGTTATTATAAGTTTGCCTTTTTTCCTTATTTTTACTATATAGGTTTTTAGAAGTTATATTAGTATCTTAGTATAATATATAGTAATAACAGTTTTAAGTCTATCTATTTTTACTATATAAGCTTCTAGAGATTTCTTTAAGAAGTATTATAAGCTTATCTCTTTAGATTATTCTTTATTAATTTATAGTTAATTAGTAGTAAATAGGATAAGTAGTAATAAAATATTACTAATAAGTATTAGTTTATAACTAGTAAATATTATAATTAATTAATTATTGAAATAGTATATAATTAGTTATCTCTATTTGTAATATTTATATCTAGATTATAATATATATATATATACTATATACTATAGGGATAAATCTATATAATAATCTCTTTATTCTCATTAGTTTAAATAAGTAGGTTGATTACTTAGTTACTTATTACTATAGCTTTAGCCATCTTAGTACTATATTTAACCTGATAATAAGTATTAATATATTTAGCTTCTTTATAGAATTTAGTATTTTTAATAAGTTGTTTAACTAATGAATAATTTATAAAGATAATTAGCTTATCAATAACTTTGAATTTGAAAGTCTTATTAATAAAACTATAGTTATTATATAAATAAATATCTTCTTTAGTAATATCTATTAGAGCTAAATATTCAGCTTTATAAGTAAATAAAGTTATGACTTTTTATTGAGTTAAGTTATGATTTATAATATTATGTAAATTTAAGTAAAGAATATAAGTTAAAATAGATTTTCTCTTATTAATATTTCTAGCTTAATCAAAGTCTATAAGTCTAAATAAATTAAATGGATTAATATTATTACTATTATAAATTAACTTATAATTAGGATTTTCTTTTTAATAACCTTATACCTTATTAAGAGTAATAAAATATTCTTTAGAAAGATTAAAAGAAAATTAAGAATAAATAGTAATAGCTAGAATAATATTTAGTTTAGATTTCAAAGCTAAATATAATAAAGCCCTTACTTCTTTTTCATATTCTATTATTTCTTCTTTAGTAGTATTACTCTTATTAATAGAGGATCTAGCTTTATGATCTATTAGAATATTAAAATATAGATATCCTTTTGATCAAACTTAGTAAGGATTTTATTAGTATATTTAAACTGAATTATTTCTATACTTATCTTCTTATAATTCATAATTGAATTATTATTTAAAAAGACATTAGGCTTTTTTAAGGTGTACTATATATTTAGCCCCCTACCTAACAGGTAGCTGTATATAAAGCCCAGTATAAAATCTCTGTAATAGAAAGAAACTTAGTAATTATTAGGAGTATATATTAGTATCTAAGTAGTGGATCTATATAGGGGGCCTTAATAGAAGTATAAAGTTATTAATATATTCGAATCTAACTCCTTAAACTAAGATCTTAGCTATTGTAGCCTAAATACCCTTCTTATAGATAACTAAGTAGTAGTCTAACTAGAGGCTATTAATATACTTTAATATATTCCCCCCCCTTATAGATTATACCTTTATAGTCTTATAGGGTAAATAAAGCTATTCCTAGATCTTAAAACCCCTTATCTCTATAGTATATATCCTTGCCCTCCTACTAGCCTTCTAATATTCCTTATATTTAAACTAGACTCCTAGTATTCTTATTAAACCTCTACCCCTATAGCAAAAAGAATAGTACTATTTATAGAATCTCTTCAAGGTTTCTTATATACCGCTAGCCTCTTATTATTATAACCTCTTATATACTACTACTATTACTACTACTCCTCTAATAATCTCCTTCTTACTAAAACTTATACTATAGCCTCTTATTAATATAACTTCTTATATATTACTAACTTCTCATATACTTCTAACCCCTTATTATTATAACCTCTCGGAGACTAACTTCTTATTACCACTATTATACTACTATTATTCTACTAGTCCTCTAGTAATTTCTTTATAAGGATTAAAGCTATACTATAGATTATTACTATTATTATTACTCTTCTAATAATCTCTTTATAAGACTTAAAATTATACTATATACTATTACTATTACTACTATTCCTCTAGTAATCTCTTTATAAAACTTAAAATTATACTATTACTATTACTACTATTCTTCTAATAATCCCTATACTAATAATTATAAAGTTTATAGTTTCTCTATAGTTCTATTAATAATATTAGCTACTATATAGCTACTTTAATTATTATACTATAGATAGTATAATATCTATCTATAGTATTTAGCCTTATAGCTTCCTAGTAACTATTATCTTCCCCCTTAAGAAACTATACTCTTATAGCTTTTAAAACTTTTATAATCTAAAGGTTTATATAGTTATAAAACCTATATAATTATAAAACCTATATAGTTTTAGAACTAATACCCTACTATTAGGCCTTAATTATATATCTTAAACTTTTATAACTTAGGAAACTATAGAGATTTAAGTTATAATTAGGCTTAGAGTACTAGCCTCTAGCTAACCCCCTAGCTTTTTATACTCTTATAGTATATTCCTATAAGTAATAGAAAGCTCCTTCTACTACTACTAAAGTAAATAAAACCTCCTTATATTCCTTAGTATTACTAATTACTAGTGATATCTCTAGGAGTACTTCTAATACCCCTTAGTAATTCTTTTATTTATAGCTATATATAACTATACAACATATACTTCTAAATACCTTTAAACTACTAAAAATAGCTACCTTAAAGTAGCTACCTTAAAAACCTTGAAACTTCTACTTACTTAGTACCTCTTTAGGAGCCTTATTACTATAACCTTATAGAGACTATATATACTAAATCTATATTCCTATATAGACGCTAGTACCCCACTAGTTACTTCTTATAATAGCCTTACTACCAATAAGTAGCTTCTTATAATAACCTTATAAGTATTATTAAAATCTACTAATACCCCTCTAATGAGTCCTTATCTTCTTTAATAACTATAATCTCATAGTAGTCTTATTATTACTATATATATAGCTCTTTATAATAACCTTATAAGTATTATATATTGAAATCTCTATCTCTATATATATACTAATATCTTTCCTATAGGTTTTTAGTCTCTTAATAATCTTAATATTAATAGCCTCAGGATAGTTTCTTAGAATAACCTTATTACTATAGTTATATAACTCTTATATATATCAAAATCTCTATATCTATATATATACTAGTACCCTATCTATAAGTTCTTAGTCTTTCAATAGCCTTATTATTAATAGCCTCTATTAGTTACCTCTAGTAGCAACCTCCTCAATTCTATATATATTGAAATATCCATACTACTATACTAACACCTCTCTTATAATAACCTTATTAATACTATATATTAAAATCATCACTTCTACCGTATTATTACTATACTAATACCCCTTTAGTATACTTCTCTTAAGATAGCCTTACTATAGCCTTATATAGTAGCCTTATTAATACTATATAATTAAAATTGTTCTTTTTACTATACTAATACTATACTAATACCTCTAGTAATAACTTTATTAATACTATATATATCGAAATCTCTATACTTCAGCTACACTAATGCTATATTAATATTTCTCTTAGGATAGCCTTATTACTATAGCTACCTAAGTATTCTATATATTAGAATTTCTATATCTATATAGGCATTAATACCCCTCTTATAAGTTCTTAATTTCTTAATAGCCTTGATATTAATAGCCTCTAGTAATAACCTTTTATAATAACCTTATTAATACTATATATATTAAAATCTCTATATCTATATACTTATATATATACTGATACCTCTCGAGTAGCCTTAGGGGTAGACTCTTATAGTAAGCTTATTATAGTATCGTACTAGTATTAGTACCACTATTATAATAACTTTATCAATACTATATATATTGAAGTTTAAGCTACTACTACTACTATACTAATACCTCTCTATTATACCTCTCTTAATAGCCTTAATACTATAGCCTCTCGTAGTAGTCTTATTAATGTGAAATCTTATTATGTAATAACCTTATTAATACCGTATATACTAAAATTACTGCTTTTGCTATACTAATAGCCCCTATATAACTTACTAATTAGAACCCCTAAGGATAAGTAGAGATTTAAATATATTAGGAGTATATATTAGTATCTAAATAATAGATCTATAGAGGGGACCTTAGTATAAATATAAAGTTATTAATATATTCAAATCTAACTCCTTAAACTAAGACCCTAGCTATTATAGCTTAAATACCCCTCTTATAGATAACTAAGTAGTAGCCTAGCTAGAGGCTACTAGTACGCCTCAATAGTAATGTATTATAGCCTAAATATATCTCTATAAGTAAATATAGTAAAAAAGACCTAGTAATATAGTAATTAGTTTAAACCTAGTCTTAACCTAGAAATCGGCGTAAGCTATATTATAGTCTTTATAATACGTTGTAGCTTAATATATTAATAGTAGCTTTGAAGTATTAAACTTATTATAATAGTACTTATAATATTAACTTATACCAGCTAGTAACAATACTATTGGTATACTATAATAATACTAGCCTAATAGATAGAAAGGAGTAACAGACTATAGACTAACCCTTTCTTTATCCTTAGAATATAAATTAATAGCTATCTTTAATATAATTAAGTTAATAGCTATCTTTATATGATACTACTACTACTACTACTAATAATAATAACAATAATATAAACTACCCCTAGCCACTACTTACTACTATACTTAACTCTTATAACTTTAATATAAATATCAATCTTATTAAAACTATTAATAACTACAAAAACTATAGCTACTTTTATAAAAGTCTAAATAAGCTAGGATTATATAAGGATAATTTTACTACTTTCTCTAGCTTTCTTAAGATAACTATAGCTAAATTTAATTTTAAAATATTATTAGTAGATAAAGCTATTAGTATAGCTAAGAAGTATAAAATTAAAAGAATAAGAAGGAATCTAGTATTTAAAAGTAGGATATTTAGTAATAATCTTAAATCTTTTAAATATATATTAGAAGTAGCTTATTAGGTACTATTTTATTCTGAAAAAATATATAGATTAAAATCTATTATAATCATCAGCTAATAGTTAGAAAGACTTAAGATAATATTATCAAATAAGATAACCTAAAATTAGAAATATTATAATTTGAAGACTTAAAATAACTATAGCTATAGTAATTAGTATAAGGTAGATTGGAGTATAAGTCTTAGCTAGATACTAAATATTCTCTATATAAAGCGAAAGGCTTCTTAGGCTCTCCTAAATCTTAGACTTTTATATCTTTTTTAAGATTACTATAAATCTATTCTAAGGTAGTAGAATTATTAACTCTTAATAGTATATTATCAATATAATATGCTAAAATAGTTAAATATTTACTTTTATTAAGAGTAATATTAAGTATCAATATTTCTTTATTATAAGAAGATACTTTAAACGTAATCTTATATAAGATAGATTTAAGGTATAAATACCATAATTTAAGGCTCTATTTTAAGTTATATAAAGCCTTATTTAATAAGTAAGTAAAAGGCTAATTCTTATAGGTAATACTATAAACTAACTCTTTAGAATCTTAGCTAATAGGTAACTAAATATATATCTTTTTATCAACTTTTATATAAATAAATATAGTAATAATATTATACTAAATTAAAATCTAGTTATAATAAATAGATATAATTAATATATATCTATAATTTCGAGACTTATGAGTAGTATCAAAAGTTTCTAAATAATTAATACTAAAATACTAGTTAAAACTTTAAGTAATCTATCTAACCTTATTATTAGGTTAGATATAGTATTAAGATAGTTAAAACTATAGTAATAAGTAACTAAGTAGTTTATTTATTTATTAAGACTAATAAGAGTAGAAAGATTATTATTTAGATTTATCTCTATAATATATAGTATATATCTATACTATAACCTAGATATAGATGTTATAAATAGAGATAACTAGTTATATACTATTTATATAATTAATTAATTATAATATTTATTACCTATAAATTGATATTAATTAGTAGTATTTTACTACTATTAATACTATTTATTACTATTTAATTATAAATTAATAAGGAATAATCTAAAGAGATAAGATTATAATATTTCTTAAGAGAATCTCTAGAAACTTATATAGTAAGAATTAATAGACTTAGAATTATTATAATTATATATTATTTTAAGATATTAATATAGCTTCTAGAGGTTTATAAAGTAAAAATAAGGAAAGAAAGTAAACTTATAATAACTTATTAATTTAATATTATCTATATTTATTATATAACAAATTAATAATTAAGATCTCTATTAACTTATAGAAGTAAAGCTATAATAATAAATATAATAAGATTAATATAAATAAGAGAGAGGGATCTATAGTAAATTACTATTTCTTACTATTAATTCTTATTATTCTATATATATTCAGTAAATAGAAGGATAATAAAAGATTAACTTGATAATTATAATAATATAATAAATTTCTTCTTCATAAAAATAGCCTAAGGAATAAAAGATATCTAATTTTTAATTTAATTCTTAGAGTTTAGATTATAATTAATAAGAGAGAAGGAATTTTAAAAAAGAAGTTTTATTTTCTTTAATAGGGAGATCTTAAGAAGTAGTATAGAGAAGTTAGAAATACAAAATAATTATAAATATTTCTAATATTTCCTTTTTAGTATTCTATAAGTAATTATAATAATTATTCTATAGGTGTTGTATCTTGGTGCTAGTAAAATAATAGTATGAGAGCTGATAATCCTTCTATTTCTATAAAGAATCTATTTAGGTTTTTAAGGTACTTTTACTAGGAATTCTCTAGGAAGTCTAATAGGAAATCCTAGAGAAATCCTATAGGAAATCCTAGTAATTTCTAGTAGGAACCCTTAGGGAAATCCTCGTGATTTCTATTGGGAAATCCCTATAGAAATCTACTCGAATCTTAAGCTTTCTAAAGTATTCTATAATAATAGGGATATCTAGAGAACTAATAAGTTTATGATATTATAATAAATTTTATTCTAATACTACTAAGTGTTATAAACTTATTATCTATTATTTCTATCCCTAAGTATTCTCTAAATATATACTTATTTAAGTCTTCATTTATATATTAATAATATAAGAAGACTGATTAATATTACTTGTTAAATAGAATAAGAAGAATTAAATAGATATTAAGATATATTACTATTTAGTTAAATATATTTATTAAAAAGAAGATTAAAAGGGAAAGATTCTTAATAGTTAATAATAAGACCTAAAGTATAAAGAAAGAAAATAAGTATAAGAAATAATATAAGAAAGGATTATTATATATTAACTTAATAAAAGAAATATTACTATCTATCTAATAAGTATAATAACTATTATTTTTAAATCTACCTTCTATAAGATATTAAGAGAAAGTACTACTCTATATATTAATTGATATATATAATAATAACTTATAGTACTTATTTTCTATTCTTTATTATTTCTACTTATTTTTAGTAGTATATTTCTATACTTATAATATATAGCTATAGCTAAAAAGATTAGCTTAATAATTATATTGATTTTAGTATTAATTCTAGCTCTAGCTGATTATACTATTTCATATATATTATTAAGTATATTATTAAGTATATGAATTAGATAAAGTTTATTTTAAGGGATTTCTAAGAGTTTTAATTAGAAGATATATTTAAAGTCTTACTAGAAAGAGATTTCTATTTAATAATTATAATATGTCTACTAAGTGAATATAGTTCTAAAATTACAGTTTTCAGAGAAATGTTTATAATTAAAATATAGCAAAATTATAGTATATAAAGATACTTTTTTAATTTATTACTTTAGATTATATTTTCTCNTATTAGACTCTATTAATAATCCTAGAAAAATATAGAGTAATTAGAATATAATAAGTTATATTAATAAGTATAAGAAAGTATTTTAATAAATTAGAATAGAGATATTAATTAGTATATATTAGAAGGTTATATCTAAATTATAAGGAGAATAAGCTATATTTCTAACAGAAATATATATATTGATAATATATATATTTATTACTATATATAAGTATAAAAGGAATAAGACTTCTATTTCAAAGATCTATAAGATATTTATCAAAAGGCTTTCCAAGACTAAGAAGAAATATATTTTAATATAATAAAAAGAAGAATATTATAGTTCTTTCAGAATTATCTTATTAATAGGAGAATATATTTTCCTATAAATCAGGAGATTATAAGAGAGAAGTTAATAGAGGTATTTAATAAAGATATATTACTTTCATAAATAGAAGAAAGTATCAAAACTAATTAGAAGGATTATTATTATTCAAAATAAGAGATTAAGAAGAATCTAAAATATATCAAATAATTCCTGAAAGTTAGAAAGTCTATATTTATGAAGAGATAATAACTTGCTATATTAGAAAGCTTGAGGGTAGAGATGATTCTAGTATAAATAATACTATTAATATTAACTGTTAGGAATATATTAATATTAAGTTTATAGTTAGCTAAATTAAATATTTAGATAATTATATTTATATAAAATCTTATTATAAAGAATAATTTTCAATAGAAGGAGTAGTAATAAATAGGATTATAAAAACCCCTAAGATTCTATATATACTTTAGGAGAAGCTACTAAATATCTTTCAAACAATGTATTATTTTTAGTTACTTTTATAAGAAGGTTAGAATATTATTTTATAAAATATATTAAATAAGTAATAAGTATATAACTAAGGATAATAATATTTTTAAAAATAAGATATAGATATTTCATACTAAATATATTAGTTATCATATGGAGTAGGATTCTATGAGAAGAATATTTAATAGTATATTAGTTAAAAAAATATATATATATAATAAAATATTAATTATACTATTTTAAATGACTTCTTCATCATCAGAATGGTTATTTTAATTAGAAATAAGTTTAAAACTCTTATAATCTATTATAATTACTGTAGAGAATAAAGAAATATAAATGTTAAGATATTTACTAAAGATTATAATTATATTCATATAGTTAAGATATTTAAGATAATAGTAATAAAAATTAACTTATTTAGATATATCTATTTAAACTTTTAGAATTTATAAGAAAAGGTTAAAAAAGAGATATATGTAATTATATATTAAACTTATATTTTTGTTAATATCTTCTATAATATTAATAATAAGGTAGAACTAGGTATTAATGAGTTATATAAATAGATTATAGAGACCTTTAGAAACTAATAATACTAATCTAAGTAAAAGACCAACTATATTATAAATTATAATTCTTTTCTAGCCAACTGTATATATAATAGCTAAAGGTATAGTTAATATTTTAATTATGAGTAATTATATTAAGGTTTATATTAAATAGGTAAGAGTGATATTTTAAAGTAGAGATATATATAGTAAATACTAGATATACTTAAGATTAGTAATAAAATACTAATTAATAAAGTATATGACTAAGGAATATAAAATAGTAGTATTATATTTTAGAAAAGTATTTATCATTAATATCGAATTAGTAATAGAGATTACTATAAATCTGAATAATATTATACTAATAGAGATAATTATAGAGATATTATATAATACTATAAATAAGATATTAAATAAAGATTTTATAATAATTTACTTTATATCTATAAGTAGTGNAAAATAGTATAATTAATTTTAAGAAGTTTATAGAGACCTTTTAGAATTATACTTATTACTATTTTATAATATTAATTAAATTAGAGATTCTTCTAATTTCAAGGGTTTTTAAAGTTATATTTGAAACTATCTTCTTAAATATAAGAATAAGAAGACTACTTATAAGAAGTATATAATAGTTAAAAGTTTTCTAGAAAATAATATTTAATATTTGATTTAATAAAATTATTCTAAAAATTAATATAAGGTTTTCGGATAAATAAGGTACTATAAGTTTTAGTATAGTCTAAATACTTATAGTTCTTAGAAATATTAACTTTAATATTATATTAATAGCCACTCTATTTCTCTTCCATCTTCCTAATATAAATTAACTCTAAATTTACTTTAATAACTTTAATAATAAGATTAAATAAGAAGGAGTATCTTCATTCATAGAAAGGTATAATAAGTATTTATAGTTTTTAGTTTAAAAGGATTCTTATAATAAGGCTATTAATTCCTTTATGGAAATAAAAATATAGTAATTCTATAAGAGATTTAGTTATTTTAATATTTAAAAGTTATATAATACTCTGAATAAAGTAGGCTAAACTATAATTATTAATAGAATTAAGGTAATTATAAAGGATAA
>AMCV02000010.1:1121354-1148018 GCA_000350065.2 Colletotrichum orbiculare MAFF 240422
GTTATTATAAGTAGAAATTAAAAATAAAAACCTTATTATGAAACTTATACTTTATAATCTCTGAAGCAGATAATTTATATTTTAGTATTATAAATATATAGATAGATAATACGTTTAGTTTTTATTTATTTAAACTTAATAATAATGAAGAAGAAGAATTCTAATAAATAGCATTTATAGTAAAAATAAAGTTAATCTTTATAAGTAATAAGATTCTTATATTTAATCAAAATATGATAATTCTTAAGAATAATAGTAATAAACCTTTTATTTAAAAAAGTTAAAATAAGAAGATTAGACTTATTAATTATATTTCTAGTAAAGTAAAGTTAATCTATATTAAATAATAGATATAAGAAATATACATAAATTCTATATACTAATTAGAAGTATATTCTTACTTCTCTATTATAATTTAATATTAAGATTTAATAAAAGAGAATTGTAAGAGGTTTAATAAGTATTTTATATAATAGATAAATAATTCAGAATAAGGCTTAATATTTATCTTTATTAATATTAAGGAGATAAAGTTCTATATTTTTATTAATAGATTTTCTATTAATAATAAAGATAAAATATTTTAATAAAGACTGATTATTATCTTAAGAATAGAGATAAATTATAAAGATAATAAAGTTTTTAAGCTTAAAAGTAATATTATTTATTTTTCTTCTATTAAGTTAAAAAGAATTATATAAAGTATATTAATCTTTAAGGTTTATAATATAACTATAAGAATTAATATGAGAAATATATTTTCTACTATCTTTCAATAAATAATTAAATATTCAAGAATATTAATAATATTAATAGTATTTTATATTAATTCTTATTCCTTTTATAAATATCTCATTAAGTTAGATATTATTAAAGAGAAGTACTTTATAATTAATATTATAATATTTTAATAATTATATAAATAAAGTGAGATCTTTAAAATCTATTACATTAATAGTAAAGATAGTCTTATAGATAGTATAATTAAGAAGTCTAGTAATTAAGCTTTTAAAAGGTTTATAATAATAAATAAAGTAATAATATAAATAGACAAATAGGTTATAAGAATTATTAATAGTAATAAGAAGAAGAAATAAAGATAAAAAAAGATATATAAGATAATAAGAAGAAAATAATAGAAAGAGAGAGAAGTATATTATAATAAGGGTTTAAGGTATCTAATATAATATTAAATAAAAAGCATATTTCTATAGAGAAAGACTATTTATAGTATTTTTATAGTTTTTAGTATCATTAAAAGAATTTATATAATTAGAAGTAATTTTATATTAACTTTATATTTTATGCTATTTTAGTATTTTATACTATTTGTATATTTTATGCTAGTTCTAGTATTTTACGTACTTTAATTATGAAAGAGAGTATTATTAATATTAGGTTAAATATAGTATTAAGGTAGCTAAAGTTATAATAGTAAGTAACTAAGTAGTCGATTTATTTATTTAAACTAATAAGAATAGAAAGAGTGTTATATAGATTTATCCTTATAGTATATAGTATATATATATATATATACTATAGTTTAGAAATAGATATTACGAATAGAAATAACTAGTTATATACTATTTACGCAATCGATTGATTATAATATTTATTAATTGTAAACTAATACTTATATATAAGATGACTAGGATTCTAATTATTAAGCTTTATTTTATATACTTATCTATCTCCTAATATATTAATACTATTTTTTAATAAAAGAAATGTTAAATAGTATTATACACCTAAGCCTTAGGGTTTATATAAGATATTACTATTAGAGCTCTATATAACTACTACCCCTTAGCTTAATAAAGAGCTTTTACCTTAAGTATAAACTCTTCAAATTTATTATAATACTATTAAGATACTATTAAAATATTTCTTATAACTAGCTTCTAATATTAATAAACTTCCTATTTAAATTGAATTTAATAATAAATAGTAAATTATATAAAAAAATAGAAAATAGTAAAAGATAATAATAGATATTAATATTATAGAACCTTTAGTAGGAGTTCTAATAGATTAATAGTAGACTAATTTAGTAGAAGATAAAAACTAATCTTTCCGAAAGATTCTTATACAATTCTAATAGGACTATAAAATAGCTTTATAAGTAATATAAATACTTTATATAAAGAAGAAACTACTTGTTATTAATACTATTAAACTAGTAATAAGTAATTCGTAAAAAGTGAAGGGGAATTAATAACTCTTAATCATTAAAGAATAAGTTATTTAGAGTAATATCTAAATATAGTATTAATATTGATATAAATAGTAATAATGATAGGAACTTTGGGTTCTATAGGAAGTAAAGAACTTCGTAGTATTAATATCTAAATAGAGTTTATTTTTAGAAAAGTTAACCTTACGTCATATGGACCTTTTAGCTCTATTATACTTAGGCTACTAAATAGTCTATTAAACTAGTAATAAATAGCTAGTAAAAAGTCAAGAGGAATTAACAACTCTCAATTATTAAAGAATAAGGCATTTAGAATAGTATCTGAAAATAGTACTAGTATTAATATAAATAGTAATAATAATAGGAAGTTCGGATTCTATAGGAAATAGGGAACTTCATAGTATTAATGTCTAAATAGAATTTATTTTTAGAAAAGTTAACCTTATATTATATAGAACTTTTAGCTCTATTATACTTAGGCTACTAAGTAGTCTATTTACTAAAGATTCTAATATTATAATTTGATTAATTTAGAGTATTAATAATAAAAATAGTATAACCTTAACTCTAATAATTGATTTTCTATAATAAATAGAAAATATAGAATTATAAGAATAAAAGAGAATACTCAAGCCTTTAAATACCTAGAAATGGATTATTAGGATAAATATAAATAATAGTTAAATAACTAGAACTCTAATATCCCCCCTTAAAATATATAAGATAAATAAATCTTTTATAATTTAAAAAACAGTAAAAACTCTAAAGACTATATAGGAAAAATAGAGAAAAATCCCTAAAAGATTAAAATTCAAAAACCCTAAAACCTAGAAAAGGTTTAAAAGAAAAAGCTTTAAGATAAAATAAAAGAAATACTAACAGAAATCAGAAAAACCTAAAACTAATAAAGAGTTAAAAGAAAAGATTAATCTTTAGAAAATAGACTATTAAGACTATTTCCTTCATAAGAAGGCTAAATATTAGAATTATTCTATAAAGTCCTCTCAATAATATTATTATATTTAACTTAACCTAAAAGCTTTATCAAAAGATTAACTATATTATTATTTATATTACAATAATAGAGATTAATCTAATTATATTAAATAAGATCTCGAATATAGTAATAGCAAACATTAATATATTTAGCTTTTTTATAGAATTTAGTACTTTCAATAAGCGTTTTAGCTAATTAATTATCTATAAAAATAATCAGCTTATTAATAACTTTAAATCCTAAAGCTTTATTAATAAAGCTATAATTATTATATAAATAAATAGCTTCTTTAATAATATCTACTAAAACTATATACTTAACTTTATAAATAGATAAAACTACTATTTTTTATTTAACTAAGCTATAACTTATAATATTATAAAAGTCTAAGTAAAATATATAAGCTAAAGTAAATTTTCTATTATTAATATTTCTAGCCTAATCTAAATCTATAAACCTAAATAAATTAAAGGAATTAATATTATTATAGTTATAAATTAATTTATAATTAGGGTTCTTTTTTAAGTAACCCTAAATCTTATTAAGAATAATAAAATATTCTTTAGAAGGATTTGAAGAAAATCAAGAGTAAGTAGTAATAGCTAGAATAATATCTAGCCTGGTTTTTAAGGCTAAATATAATAAAGCTCCTATTTTCTTTTAATAATCTAATATTTCTTCCTTAGTAGTATTATCCATATTAGTAAGAAATTAAGCTTTATTAAATTTACTACTTAACGTATTTATTAAGTATAGTAATATTATTACCCAAAGAGTATTATTCTTATATTATATAGGAGAATTTAAATAGTATTTTAAATTAATCTATCAAAATAAAATATACTTTATATATATATTATTTAATATATACCTTTTTAAATATTCTACGATTATATTAATTTTCATAAGGGCTAATATTTACCCTCAATACTTTTAATATAAATAAGAAGTATTATTATTTAATAATAAGATATCTCTATTAGAAATTAATGATCTTATTTTTAAGAAGACTATCTTAAGTTTAGCTTTGAATAAGGTTTTTTAGAATTCGTTCTTTTTATAGTATATAAAGGTAGTATTTGTAAGGCTGAGAGTATTATTAATTTATATACTTATAAAGTTAAAAGTATTATTTTTAAATTATAAGATGAGGAAGTATAAGTTATATATTAATATTTCTAATTACAATTACTCTTTATAATATTTTGAATAAACTACATATTAATAAGTATAAGCCTTAGTAAAGCTATATAATAGTTTAATAATAATTATAATAAAGCCTAAGGGGTATTAATCCTTAGAATATAAGAGTAATTTAATTATAATATACTTTATAAATTCTATTTTAACTTAAGTATAAGCCTATATAATATTATAAAGCTATATTATTATATTATTATATTAGAAGAAAATCAAAACTATAACTAAAACTAACTACTAGCTATTTTATCAAATTATTAGTAATTATATTAGTATTTTAAACTTACTATTATCTCTAAAGCTTTAGATTATAAGTTTTAACTTCTTATATATTTTTTTAGTATCTTTATTCTTAACTTTATTAATAAAATAAGATTTAAAATACTTATAATCCTTATAGAAAGTAGAGTTATATTAATTAATTTCTATAATACTATTAGTAATAATACTTTTAACTTCTTTTCTCATAGATTCTTTAATTAGTAGTCTAAATATTATAATAATACTTTTTTATAGAAATGAAATATTAATACTATATCTAATTATTCTTTAGCTATAAGATATATTATGAAATAAGGTTCTTAGTTAAAGTCTAGAGAAAGTAAGCTATCTTTATATACTATAAAACTTAAAATTAATTAAATCTAAAATATTCAAAATTAAGGTAGTATATTACCAACTACTTAAGTAAGAAGGGGATTATTATTATTTGTTAGTTTATCTAGAGGGTAATATATGCTGTTTGTAATCTTACTATATAGGTGTAAAGTAGTATTCTAGTTATTTGTTATTATTATTATTACGTTATGTAGCGCGTGCTATATATATAGAAATAGGGCTTATATAGCCTATATAGCTATATAGTTAGTATAGCTATATAGTACGTATAAACTATACAGGCTGACTATTTACTTAATAGTACTATAGTATAAAAGCCTTATAATAAATAAATTGATACTAGTGACTTTTTGTTTATATTATAACGATATCGTCCAATTATAAAAAAACCTAAATAGCTAGCTATAAAATACTATTTTTTAATAGCTTTCTTTACTACTAAACCTATTATGTATCTATCTTTTTATATATATATAGTAGTCGTATTAATTACTAGGATTTCTTTATATAGTATTAGAAATTAAAGAGGTATAAGGCTTTTTTTGAATTTAAGGTTATATAGTTATATAACTATAGGGCTATATAGTTATAAGAACTAGAAAGCTATATAGCTATATAGCTATAGAGGTATTACCTCGAGAGGGTAGTAATATTATATACTTTCTAGTAATCTCTAGAGTTATTATTAGAAACTATAGGAGAAAGTTCTTACTATAGATTATACCTCGAGAGGTTAGTATAACTATAGGAGTATTATTTCAAGAGGGTAGTAATATTATATATTTTCTAGTAGTCTTTAGGATTATTATTAGAAACTATAGGAGAGGGTTCTTATTATAAGCTATATTTTAAGAAGTTAGTATAATTATATTATTCTTATAAAACTTTAAAAGCTATAGGAGAAAGTAGTTATTATATTTAAGTTATATAGAAAGGTTTTAAGAAGTTATATAAGTTTTTAAATATGTCTACTAAATATATTCTATATTAATACTAAGAGCCTAGCCTAATAGAGTATATAGAGTACTTTTTTTTAAATTATATTAAGTATAGTTATTAATATCTTAATAGTAGTTATCTATAAAAAGTTTAATATGTAATTTAGAACTTCTTAATAGAGGTTTTAAAATAAGGAGGGTTTGAAATATTTATAAGAAGCTAGAAATATTAAAAATTCTAATAATTAAAAAAGAGGGGATTTATAAGGCTTAAGGGGGTTATATTTACTAAATATATTTTTATAAGTAAAAATTAAAAGTAGTTATTAGCTTCCTAATAGTAGTTATTAGGAAGTACCTTATTTTAGACTAAATTGAGTATAGTTATTAGTATTATAATAATGGTTATTTATAAGAGGTTAGTATACGATTTAGAGGTTTCTAGTAAGATTTTAAAGTAGGGAGGGTCTAAAGTATCTAAATAATAAGTTTTACAATCCTTCGTCTTATATAGACTTTAGATATAGGGTTTTTTACAATTACTTTTTCTATTATAATAAGTCTTACTAATTTATAACATAATAGTATAATAGAAAGGTTAACTACTAATTAGTATTAGTTTATCTAGAAGGTAATATATACTATATGTAATCTTACTATATAGGTATAAAGTGGTATTCTGGTTATTTGTCATTATTATTATTATATTATGTGGTATGTACTATATATATAGAAATAGGGCCTATATAGCCTGTATAGCTATGTAGCTAGTATAGCTATATAGTATGTATAAGTTGTACGGGCTGACTATTTACCTGATAGTGTTATAGTATAGGAGCTTTATGATAGTTAAACCAATATATTAAAATCATAATAGTATTACTATTATTTATAATAATATTTGTTTATAGTATTCGCCGAGTATTCTAAAGCTTTATAGAAATATCTATAGATAAAATGAAAATATTACTATAGGAATATATATCTCGATATATATATATGATATTAGATTTTCTATAGTAATAATATAAGAACTTATAGATTTCTTATAAATACTTTTAAATATTAATATTTTAGAAATATAACTTAAGATAATTTCTTAGTTACTTTTAAAGTATAGTTCTAAAGCTAAATATTAAAATTCTTAAGAATTATAAAAGAATTCAAAAATATATATCTTACTATATATAATGAAGAAGTATTATAATCCTTACTAATTATTCTTCTCTTACTATATATATATAAGAAATTAGAATAAAAGAGTTATAATATATATATTATTAGGACTATTATATATTACTAAAGTAGTATTAATAATATATTTAGTCTATTTATAGTAGATTTCTTTAGTAGCTTTATATATAATATAAGTCTAAATAACAATATCTAGAGAGGAAGTTAAATCTTCTGTAAGATAGAAGTATATTCTAAAAATAAGTAGAATAAGTATAAAGCTATTTAACCTAATAGTATTATTAATTACTTTATATACTATTTAAAAAGATACCTCTTAAGTAATAAGAAGTATTTTATTATACTAAATCTTATATATATAATAGGAGAATATATAATATTATTTAACTTTACTAATATTATTATATATCTTAATAAGAATAATATGAACTATTAGTTCCATTACTTTTACTTCTAATCTAAAGTCTTTAGATTAAGATATTATACCTATATTAATATTAATAAAATTAGGAGGACTTTAATATATATTAATCTGATATATTTTAAAAGCTTCTTATATTACTTTTACTAAGATATTTAATAAAAATCAAATAGTATTTATAAAGAGCTAGCCCTATAGGGGCGTAGTGCTATAGCTAATAGCAGTTCGGCCTTTAGTACTTATATATGTATGCGTATATATAAATACTACTACTAATTGAGCTATATATAGTTATATCAAAAGGTATATAATATTGAGTCGTCTACTTATTTCTTAGCTATACTTAAGTAAGGTATAGTATAAATATAGCATATATCTAATAACTAGGTATAACTTATAATATATGCCCCCTTTTCCTACTCCTACTATATTATACTACCTACTAGTAATAGCCTTATAATAGGGGCTTCCAAATGCTTAAGCAATATACTTCTAGTATAACTATTAGCTAGGGAATAAATCTATATATTTAAATCGCTATATATAATACAGATTAAATACTAGACTATAGGTTAACTTATTATATATAGAAAGCTAGCCCTATAGTAGTATAATGTTATAGCTAATAGCAGCTTAGCCTTTAGTACCTATATATATACACGTATGTATATAAATAGTACTACTAATTAAGCTATATATAGCTATATTAAAAGATACGTAATAATAAGTCGTCTACTTGTGGTTTGGCTACGCTTAAGTAGGGTGTAGTATAGGCATAGCCCGCACCCGATAACCAGGCATAGCTTATAATAGTATTAAATACTATTATAATATTAATAATATAAAGTATAAAGTGGCTATTAATATAGATAATATTAGTAATAATCTTAAAGTTGAAGTCAATATTGCTATAAACAGTAGATTAAAAATATATAAAGGCTATTCTATATATTTAGTATTAGTAATAATACTAAATATATATCTCGATATACTTATAGAAAGCTATATAGTAAGCTAAAAAGGCTAAGACTCCAGAAGTATTATTTATTAATAAGTTAATATAGTTAGTTCTTTAGATATTTCTAAAGAAGTTAGTATCTATATAATAGAAGAAATTTATAAGTAATATAATACCTATTTCTAATATTACTATTTTAGGGGTTTTTAGCATATTTAAAAGTAATCTTTCAAATTTGACTATTATATTAGATATTATATTTAAAATTAAGGATTCTTTTAAATATAATAATATCATTATTTTTAGCTAGACTTATAAGAAAGAGAGGAATAGAGAGAAGTATTTTTAAGAAGTTTTAGAAGTCTCTTAAAAATAGGAAGCTAGAAATACTATAATCCTCAATATTATCAAAGTCTAGTAGTATTCTAAAAGGATTATTAAGTTTACTAAATACACTTTAATAAGTAATTATATTAAGTATATAGTTAACTTATTAATAATACTATAAGGGGTACTTTATTTTAAACTATAATAAAGATATATAATTAACTCCTTAATAGTAGGATTTATAAAGAATAAATATATAGTTTAGAGGCTTCTAATAAAGTCTTAATATAAGAAGTAGTCTAAAGTGTCTAAAAGATATATCTTATAATCTTTTATCTTATATAGATTTTAAATATAGAGTTCTATAATTACTTCTTCTATTATAATAAGTCTTATTAACTCATAGTATAGTAATAATAGAAAGGTTAACTGCTAATTAATATTAGTTTATCTAGAGAATAATATGTATTATATATAATCTTACTATATGGGTACAAAGTAAGTCTTTGGCTTCATATAGAGAACATTTAGCTTTTAGCTAGACCCTATACCCTAACCTACCCTATACTAATAGGTATAGCTCTAATTACTTCAGGTCTTTAAATTAATACGACATATTTAACCTTAGGTTATACCTTCCCTACTATTAGCTAATAATAACTTCTATAATAGATTTTCTATATATACCTTTTCAAATAGTATTTAATAGGCTACCCCTAAGATATATTCAAAGTATTTAGAGTTATCTTTGAATATCCTACTTTTAGACGCTAGATTCTTCTTTATTATTTTAATTTTGTTTTTTTAGCTCTACTAATAGCTTTATCTTCTAATAATATATTAAGGTCAAATATAGTTTTAATTATCTTAAAAGGACTCAAGAGGGTAGTAAAGTTACTTTTATATAAAGTTAGCTCTTTTAGGTTCTTATAAAAGTAGTTATAATTCTTATAATTATTAATAATCTTTGTAAGGTTGATATTTATATTAAAGCTATAAGGGTTAAGTATAGTAATAGTTAGTAGTTCTTATTATTATTATTCTTATTAGTAGTATTATTATAGAATAGTTAGCTAGTCTTCTATTGCTTTCTTTTATATTGATAGCTAGTATTATTAAGGTGTATTAGTAGTATTATTAATATCTAGTTAGTATGAGTTAATATTATAAGTACTACTATAGTAAGTTTAATACTTTAAAGCTACTACTAACTATTATAAAGCTTATACTAGTAAGTTTATATATCTAGTTATTATTCTATTACCTATTAGTTTCTATATATTTCTAAGTTAAAGCTAGGTTCAAACTAATAATTATACTACTAAGTCTTTTTAACTATATTTACTTATAGAGATATATATAGACTATAGTATATAACTAGGTATTTTCCTGTTATAGAGATTATTCATTAGGTATTATATAAAGCTACCCATTAGGCGGGGTGCTGAATAAATAAAACTCTATAAGTATAAAGTAGTATTCTAGTTATTTACTATTATTATTCCTATATTATATAGTTTAAAATACTTTATAAAACTCTCGATTTATAATATAATAATTATTTACTATTTACTATATATTCAGCTATAACTAACGCTAGATACCTAGTACCTATCGCTAGTAAGACGCAGAAAGCATATTACTATATATATAGCAATACCTATAGTTACTATATACTTTATAGTATGGGATAACTGATAATAGTATATAATAATCCGAGCGATTAAATTAATAATATTATTGAAGAAAATTAATCCATAAATAAAACTCTAAGATTAGAAATATATATTAGGAGTAATTTATTTAAGAAGTAAAATTTATACTAATTATACCCTAAGTATTAATATTATTACTATAAGTTTTACCTTATTAAAACTATTTAAAATAAAGCCTTATATAATATTGATAGCTATATTTAATTATATATAATACATACTAGATTTTTTCTTCTAATTATGTGTAGTATGTGACACGTGTAGCTATATTTAGTTATATATAATACACACCAGATTTTGCCCCCTTATTATATGCAACAAGAGGTACCAACCCGCCACAGGCCGTAGGCTACAATCTGCAGTGCCTGTAGCTAGCTAGGCTTTGACGCGGTGCGATGTAGTATGGATGGAGACTTGCAGAGACGGATAAGCTGTCATAAAAAGATGCTCCCGCTAGTCGAGCCCGTTACACGCCATTCCCTCACTTCATGTCTTGTCTAAATCTTCGTTTGCCTCTTTGCAACAGTCACTGCAGAACCCGACACTATTAGGTGTTTCTACCCAGCTGCTCCTGGCTGCTCTTGGCGTTGGGATCACTACATCTCTGAGAACCAACTTCTTCTGGTCTGTTAATCTGCCATCTATTGCATCTGCGATTGCCTTCATTTGTCTTTCATTTGACCAGTCGGTCTACTTATTCCCCATTTTACCCCTTTTGCCTCGGGATTCCATCCAAGACAGGTTCTGCCGTCTTGCCCCCAATCCCATCTGTAACCTCCACCGCACCACACCCCCTCCTCTTTCTGACGTCAGGCAGAGGCGAGGGCAAAAAAAGAAAGAAAAGAAAAGAGTAGGGGAAGGAACGAAGGGACGCAGGAGGGCATAAACGGACAGATAGAGCCTGCATTCCGCCCCAGCTAATCTCAGCAACATCGGCCTCGATTCACAGCAGCACAAAGCAACACGTCGATAACCTTATTTCCACTAACAACGGTGCTGCTTCTCAAGCTCACACAAACGCGCCAGCGACCAATAGCCCCAACATTCCCCTCTTCGACAGCGGTGACAACGTCTGAAAGCTCGAACGAGGTAGAGTCTGGAGACCACCATCTTGGACATCTCTCAGCTCTACCTACTGCAGTAGGTGCTGGATACCAACATTGATCCGCAGAACACCATCGGGTCCCACACCCAACGTTCATCAGTCCCCATCTCAGTCGGATTTGAACCTTCGCTCTTATTCTGTCGCGCAAGCTTGCCCGTCGCTATTCTCCTCCGCTGCCTCGGTCATATTGATCTGCGCGCGACCCATCTTTCTCTGTGGCATTTACCAAGCCTTGAAATATTTTCCTGCATCTGTTCTCAACAACACCAACTCTTTCATCTGGAGGTGGCGGACTTTTGTTGGTGCGCGCGATTTGAATGTCCAGAGGCCTGGGAACGGCCAGAATCCTTGGCAAAAATTCGCACCAAATCTGACAGACCCGTCGGTGGCCATCTCCGCTTTCAGCGTCCAGCTACCCTGCTTTCACCGACTATCCCAGGGTCCAATTACAAACCCTGCCTGTATCTGCGGCGGCCTGAGAGCTGCACGTGCGTGTCTCGAGCCTGTATTGATAGACGGGCGCAAGTGAAGGGGCGAGACGCTCAAGATTCAACAAGAACAACAATCCAAGACCTTGCCCTCGGCCCCCGGCCCGGCGCGAGTTACCATCCGCCATGGAACAGACGTTCATGACTATTCATTCCACCGAACCTGACGCCGCTATTCTTTTCGTATCCGACTCTGTCTACGACATTCTAGGCTACACACCCCAGGAGGTGCAGGGGAGGTCATGCTTTGAGTTCTTCCATCCCGAGGAGGTGCCCTTTGCCCGGTCAATCCACAATCGCGGAGTACTTCTGGATAAGGCCGCTGTGCTTCACTACGTGCGTATTCAGTCCCGGGACGGCCAGTGGGTGAGCTGTGAATGTTGTTTCACGGTAGTTCACGATGTGCTCGTTGCATGCACAAGCGTTTACCGCAGGGGGGAAAGGAGCGAAAGTAAGATGATATCAATCCCCTTCGACGGCTAATGCTCGTCTACATCTTCAGGTGCTAATGTCACGACCAGGGCGTGCCATGGAGGCTCCTCAAATTCGCCGAATCTTCTCATCTTCTCCTCGAGATCCCCGTTACCACATGCTGGAGCACCTGTCCCCCAAGTTCAAAATGCCACCGGTAGAACGCGAACCTCGAGCTGCGCTTATCCTAAATCGCTTCACTCGTACGCTTACCGTCATGTTTGCCACTAATGCAGTGTCCTCAATCCTCGGCGTCCGGCCGGACCAGATCAAAGACAAGAGCTTTTACGAATGCATTCAGGAGAACTGCCTTCCCGACGCCATTCGATGTCTTGAAAGCGCCAAAGCCAATGATTCCATTGCCTACCTGAGATTCTGGTACAGAGACCCTCGGCGAGCCGAAGACTTTGAGTATGAGGAGGAAGACGGAGAACACCACAGCGGAAATTCTAGCGACTCGGAGGGCGGAGGTGTTCAACTCGACGGCCGCATGGAGATTGACGAGGATCATCCTCGGAGTCCTCAAATCAAGCAGGAAGACGGCAGCAGAACCCACTTGTCGGATCACAGTTCCTCGTCACACACCACCAGCACCAATAATTCGGGATCCAGTAGCCGAACACATCCAATCACTGACACGACCGCGCCATCCCTCGACGGGGCTGCGAATGCTGAACGCACTACTCCCGCGCCATCACGAAGCCGCGGCCGAGAATCGCTGCCCGCTTTTGAACTCGAAGCTGTTGTCTCTTGTACCTCGGATGGACTAGTCGTGGTGATCCGCAAAGCCCGTCCTCCGATTCCAGCGCCCCATCCCCCTTTAGTGTCGCCGACGTATACAAACGGTCTTTTCGCAGCTCCCTGGGGTCATTATCCAATTAGATCCCACGTTCCACAAGAGGGGCTCTACAACTCTAGGCCTCAGTACATGCCCATGAACGACAACGTCATGGCCATAGGCGGTCCACCTGTCGATCACTTGATGAACTCTATTCGAGATGTTGCCGTGTTTGCCTGGGCTCTCGTCGGCATCAACGGGAACCTGGCCACCTATACACGAGGGCACCCGCGAGGCGAAGCACAACCGGACGGATTGCCGGTTTGGGACCCAGGTGCAAGCGTTTCATACACGGGTCCTGAAAACCAAGCGGTACGCCGTTGGGCTGCCTATGACGAAAAGCAAAAGACTGGATTCAACTCGACATCAACGTACCGGCAGCTACATCCCCACCCCCACGATCCTTCTCCGAGATATGGGCCTTCCCTCCGAAATAGCCCGAGGGACTACCCCTACCCGCAAACCCCGACGTGGCCGGGGCTACAGCCGGTTTACACTTCTGAGTACGACCAGTTTCCGAGAAACAACGTCAGCCAACCGCCGCAGCATCTTGGCGACTACGATAATCATCAACCTCAGTCGCAGTATCACCAGTCTCAGCCATTGGGTCGCCAGATGGGGTTGCAAAGCCAGACCTGGGCAGGGACGGGCGCCCCGTATAACGGACAAGGGAACCAATGTGACGAAGCCTCAACAACTTCAAAGGGTCCTACTGAGCCGTCTCCAGGACACCGCCGTCCGTGGCAGTAGTGCCACAAACCCAGCCAAGCAGGAACATTGATTTCAGCCTTTGAAGCATCACCTTTTCACAAGTGTCTAGCTTGTATAACATCAGCATTACAGGTGTGCTACGTTTTGCTCGCATGATAGTATGGAGGCAAATTATATCGTTCTATGGATGAGGTCTGATGCTGTTGGTTTCTTGAGGGGAGGGCATATTGTATGCGTTGTTATATAAACTATACTAGTAGTAAGGGGGGTGAAGGTAGCAAAATCTGTTATATATTGAATCTAGTAAGTATAGAGACTTGAAGGTTATATTAATATTATATAATTGAGTATTTATATTATATATATTTCATATAGATAGTACATAGTATTGTGTTTACTTTGTTTTTATATTGAAGATTATTATAACTATATTTATCTATCTTATAAGACCCAAAAGAGCCTTGTATTAGTGTTTATCGTCACTACCTCCTTGTGTCGGGATTAGGTAATTTGCACGCCTACTACGTTCCTTAGATGTAGTAGCTGTTTCTCAGGCTTCTTCTCTAGGTTCGAGCCATAAGATTTATTTATATTATTTAATTACTTCTATTCTATATTTAGAATAATATTTAAGTTCTTAACTTTATATATAGATTTAATTATAAATTCTACTTAATAATAATACTTATATTAAGACTAACATATAACTAATTAAAATAATAATAAAATTACTTATTATTATAGATAATTATACTTCTAATTCTAATATTTAATTTCATAGTGATAGAAAACCTTATAATAATAATGAAAGGAAGCTTTATTAAAACTAAGACCTAATAAATATAATAAAAAGTAACTATTAAACTTATAGACTTGAGAAGTTTTATAAATCTCTTAGAAATAGAATAAAATCGAGTATTTATAACATTTAAGTATTCTATTATCTATTATTTTTCTATAATTTCTACAATAGAATAAAAGTCTTCTTGAAGTTTTTATAGTTATTTATGAAGAGAAAATGGAAAAAGTATATATAGAGATATTTAGTTATGACTATTATAATTAAAACTATTAATATATTAGACTAAATTCTTAAAAGGTTATTTTGAATACTATCATTAATCAATAACTTATAAATAGTTAAAAGAAAATCGTCTAACTATACTATAAGTTGTTATAGTAAGCTAATAATATTAGAGACTAAGTGTTAATTACATAATACCTTAATATTAATATTTCATTATAATACTAATTATAAGATATCTAAGAGTATTATAAAAGTCTAATTATAAAGATTTTAAAGGCTATCTAGCTATATTAGAAATACCTATATTTATATAAATATTATGTATATATTAGTTATATTTTATATATCAAGATTATTTACTCATTAGAGGAAACTTAGTTTCATTATACCCGTATAGAGGTTATAAATTGACTTATATTAGTAATAAAAAGCTTTTATATTAGTAGTATAAGGCTTTTTCTTATAAATAAGGAAAACTTAGTCTATTATAAAAATATTAACCTTATAAATATCAAAGTTATAATAACTATTCTGATAGAATATGTAAAGTTAGTAGTAATTTAATATCTTGAGATATTTGAATTATATATAGTTGTGACAATATTAAAGTATAGGGGTATAAAAGTATAAAGGTATAAGCTTATTATAGTAGGAGCTATTAATTATTTATTATTAAAAAGATTAATACAGGGTAATTATATTAACTATTATAGCTATAGGGGGTTTAGCTTTAGATTAACTAGAAGCTAGTCATAGTAGTTAGTAGGGGGATAGAAGGGTTAAAGTTATACCTTAGGAAGTAATATTTTTACTAATAGTTATATTAGAGAGCGAGCTATCAGTCTCTGCTATTTATTTATATTATAATAATATATAGACTTATATTTAGTATCTGATATCGTATAGGTTTATTACTCAAATACTTAAATTAAAACTTTAAAAGGATTTGTAAAAGAAACATAAGAGTAGATAGTTTAATAAATATATATATATATATATATATATAAGAGTGATAGTTTATATTATACTAAAACTATCAGTAAATATATTTCTTTTTCTTTACTTTTTGATTCTATTCCTAATCATTATAGCTAGTTTCTAATTAATCTAAAGTACAACTTCTTATAATTATAATAGTTAATATATGCATATTATATTAAATTTTTTAATAATAAATAACTCATAATTCTTTCTACAACAACTCTTTTCACAATAACAGTTTTAGAATAACCTTATATTATTATATCATATATAATTCAAAAATCTTAAGATATTTTATTACTACTTACTATAAGTATTGTATTTAGGTAATAATTTTAATTTTACTATATAGAACTTAATATCTTAATTATAGAGTGAACTTTACTTATCTTTAAAATAAGACTTCTTTCATTAATTATCGGTTATATTATACTATAAAGTATATAATATCTATATATACTATTATATTTATAGTAATATATTCTCTATATCTTACTAGCAATAAGTATTAGGTATCTAGTATTAGTAATAGCTAAATATATAATAATGGATTATCAATCTCTATGATATAGATCTATAGTTTAATGTAGCACTATATACTATATAATATATATAATAAAACGGATATAGCTATATAGGCTACAAAATTAGGCTTCAAGCCATACTTTAAAGTGACATTTCAAAGGCTTAAATATCCGATATATTCCGCATTTCAGTAGTAATAATATAGGCTATTTTACTTCCTTATATACTTTCTATATAATACCTAGAAGCCCCTTTAGATAGCTTCTTCGATTTCTCATAATTATAAGTCTAGCTTCGCTCTATTCTTTAGTATTTTCAAATGCCTAAAACCCTCTTTTATTATTTAAATAACCTATCATAACTTTAACAACCTTCTTTTACCAAATTTAAACACCTATATATATAAGAACCTCTTTTCAATCCATTTAAATATATATATAGTCCTACCTATCTCGAAGTGCCCCCATATATCCCTTTAAATATATATACTACCTATCTCGAAATATCTCTATATATCTCTTCTAATATATATATAGTACTATCTATCTTAAGGTATCTCTATATATTTCCTTTAATATTAATACTATTAACCTCTTAAGGATACCTTTATAGTATCCTTACTATACTATTAAACCAGCTATTTCTCCTTCTTTTAATTTTACTCTACTTTTTAACTTTCTATTTCTACTATCTATTAGCTACTATTCAAAATAGTAATTCTTCAGCTATAATAGACTCAACCTATAGTAGTTAAATCCGAATCTATATCCCAATATTACTTCTCAGATATACTATATATTATTTAGTATATTTAGGGGGGTAGAGAAAGCTTACGAGCCTATATAAGAGTCCTAGTTTAATAGAGCTAGGCGTTAGAGCGAAATTAATATTTCAAATAACGTCGTTCAGGTTATATGTCGGTTCATCCGTCATGGGGCTCCCACGCCATGGCGCCGTCGGGTGAATAGTCGGCCCGTACGGCCTGTATGTGCCATGTAGCTAATACTGGCTACGTGGCCATACAGGCTATATAGGCCCTATTGTTGCATGTAATTAGGGGGCAAAATCTGGTGTGTATTATATGTAACTAAATGTGGCTATACGCGCCGCGTAAGGCTCTATTTTAAGCGGTTTAAGTAGGATGAGGCCTATAGAGATAGTACTAGCGCCTGAGGTTTAGTTAGTATAAATTCTACTTCTTAAATATATTATTCTTAATATACCCCTCTAGTTTTAAAGGCTCTACCTATAGGCTAGCCTTTTTAAATAATACTAGTTAAACTTTCTATTTATATTTTATAATAGGTTCTTTTTATTATCCTATTACTTTTATTAAATTTCTATCCTTATAGTAAGAAGAATAATACTATTTATAGGTTATTTAGATACTTCTTATTAATTAGAAAGTATTTTTAATACCCCTAAGTTTTTTATTTAACCTTATTATTATTATAACTTAGGATTTATAAATCTTAATTAGTTATTATAGATTTTATTAAAAGTTTTAAATATTAGAAACTTCTTTTGAAATTCTTCTTCTTATTATAACTTTAAATAGTTTAATTAGCTTATTATATTAATCTAAATAACAAAAATACTAAATTAGTAGCTCTAGAGAGGCTTTATAAAACTATTAGCTATAAAGTCTCCTAAAAATATATATTTAATCTTAAAGTATTTCTATATAGTTTCTTATTATAACTAGTAGTTATAGATAACTATATACTATAGCTTTATATATAGTTATACTATTTTAATAATTATAAAATATATAGTTTACTAATTATTATATTAAATTCGGATAGTAAGATAAAACTTATATATCTTACTTCTACTAAATATATTTATTATAAGGTTTATTCAGAGTATAATAATAAAGTAACTAGTAAAAATAGCTTCTTAAGTAGCTTAAAATAATACTAAAATTTTTATTTTAATTATTAAAGTAGTAATAATATTTTATTTATTAGCTTGCTATATAATTATACTTCTAAAGAAATATATAATATATATTTAAAAGCTTTTTTAATTAGTATTATTATTTATAAAGCTAGTATTTATAATAATTATAAGACTATTAAATAGATCTCTAACTTTATAGCTAAACTTAAAATAGAAGCTTTTTATTTTACTAAAGTATTATATTATTTATTTAACTTCTATATAGTAGTTATCTAAGGGGTTTTAATTAAAGTATGATAATTAGCTTACTATATAAGTAATATTTAGTCTTATTATAACTATAGTATAATTAATAAAACTAATATCTTATTAGTAATACTTAATTTCTATATAAAAGGCTTAATTATACTATAGTAAGAGCTCTTTAGTTTTCAGAGGAATTTTGAAGTATTTAATATATTATATATATTTTATATTATACTTAAGAAGCTTTTTAATATATACTACTTATGAAAACTATAGCTATTATATTACTTAATTTTGAATAATTGTAATACTAAGAAACTACTATAGGTTTTTATTTTTCTTAAAATAATATTTTTTTTAAAAGTTTACTAATAATATAAATACTTTAGATATATTTTCTAAGGGGAATAAAAGTATATTGTTATTAATATAGAAGAAGAAGATAATATATTTTTTAAGTTAGTAATATAGTTTTCTTATAGTAAGTTTAAAGCTAAAGTACTTAAAATTAGTTTCTAAATAGTATTATTATAAGAAGGGAGACTTCTATAAGCTATATAGTATTTTATTAAAATAGTAGATCTTACTTAGTATTTAGTAACCTAGTAGTATTTCTATATAAATAATTTTATTAAGTCCTATATATATAAAAATATTAACTATATTATATTAGAGTAGTTTAAAATTAAAATAATTAGTAATTATTATAAGGGTTTAAAATAATATACTTATTAGAGTAGTTATATAGGTTTTATAGTTATCTTATAACTATTAATCTCTATAGATAATTAGTTGAATTTTAATTTTTAAGAAGTATTTATACTTATTAAGCTTATAAGTATAAACCTAATAGTATTTTAAAACTTTTAAACTTCTTATAAGAATTTTACTAATTTTATTTTAAAAGTATAATTTAATATAATTCTTAAGATAAGTTTATTTAGTTATTATTATAGCTTTAGTATATAGATAAGTAAGTACTACTAAGTAAGATATAAGTAATAGTAATAATTTCTATTATAAGACTCCTAGAGTAGGAGTTTCTATTTTTTTATATTTTAAGTATTTTCTAATATCTAATTTGCTTTATAGTTAAAGTTTATTATTAGAAGTTATAATATTTATATTTTAGAATTTTAAAAGGGTTAAACCTTTAGGATTCTTTTTAGTTAACTATTTATACGACTTTATAGTTATAAATAGGAATATTTTAGAATATTTTGAAATAACTAAAAAGTATTAGCTAAAAAGTAGTTTTAAATAAAGATTTCTTAGTAACTCTAGCGTAATACTTTATCTATCTTTTATACTCGACTTTTTCTAAAAATGCCTAAGCTTCTCACTTCTTTATAATTTTATCTATATAAATAAGATTATAAAAGAATATAGTAAGTAATTCTAGAGGGGTTATTAATATAAATTTTATAGTTTTAAATAGTATTTTATAAAGCTTTAAAATAGCTACTATATAGATATAAGACTTTAAACTACTATAGCTATTTCTTATTTTAATATAGATTATTTTGTTAGGTTTTTTATTAAAGTTTAAATAAGTAGTTAAGCTAACCTTAAGTAGCTTTACTATAGTTATCTACTTTTATAATTAGTAAGTAACTTTATTAGAATTAAACTATTTAAAGTTATTTTATAGAAAAACTAAATTTTTATTAAAGAAGAAGGTTTTATTAAAAGAGATATTATAAGTTATTATAATTTCGTTTCGAACTAAGTTCTATATTTAATATTAATTAGATAAAATATAGCTAACTAAAAAGCTAATAAAAGTATACTTCTTAAGGTATATTAAATAGTTATATTTAAGTTTTGTATTTATAGTAAGAATAAAGTATTTATAGTTATAAGTATAGAAGTAAGCTAAGTCTAGTTTTATAGTGTCGTTTTTTTAAGTAGTTTTATGAAGTTTCTAGTATGGTGTTTACTAGCTTAAAAGGTATATTAGTATTTAGTTATAAAGAAATACTACTACTTATAGGGTTTTAAATTAGAATTTATAAAATAGTTTGCTCTTATATTTTATAGCTTTTATATACGTTTTAATAACTATTCTAATATATTTAGTATTTCTATTTTAGCTTTAAGTATAGGGAGTAGATAGCTTAAAGTATATATTTTAAGAGGTTAGATTATATTTTAAATTCTTATACTTAGGGACTTTATTATTATATTTAAAAACCTTAATATTAATATTATACTAGTATTTGAGGAGTATAATAAAGCTTTTAAATATTTTTATAATAATAGTTCTAGTATAGTTAATAAAATAAAAGTCTTAGGAGTAATTAGTAGTTCTATTTATAAATATTAGAGTTAAAGTATAGCTACTATAGCTCTAGTAATAGGGGTAGAAGTTAAAAGTAATATATTCCCTAAGGGTAGTATATAAGGTATTTTTATATTCTATATAATAGATTTTCTATTTTGCCTTATTAATACTATAAGCTTTATATGCCTTTTAAGTAGGTTAGTATTTATTATGTTTCGAGTAGCTATTAGTAATATAAATACTTTATATAACTAAGATAAAGTAGTTAAGAGGCTTTCTATTAAGATATTCTAACTATTAGTATTAGAATTATTTATTATTTTTTAGGGGTTTTTAAATAGTATTTATAATATACTACTAGTAGTAGTAATATCTAGGAGAAAACTTATACTATACTAATTATACTACTAATATAGTTGATTTCTTATGAGATATATAGTTTTTAAAAACTTACTAGTTATATTAAATATTAATAGTTATAATTTTAGAGTAATTATTTTTTTATAGTTAAGATAAATAGTTTAGCGTAATATCTTATTAGTAACTTTGTTTTTATAATTACTAAAAAGAGATGAGGTTTATAGTTAGAATAATATAGAAAGTAATATTATATAGGTATAACTTGACTTTTTTATTTTTACTTATTATAATAAAGATCTTAGTATTTTTATAGTTCTTAATAAGTATAGGTTTTATATTATACTAAACATAGTTTCTTATAAGAGCTTTTTAAAAAGTTATAAAGTATTCTATATTTTAAAAGATATGAATTAAGGTATTTGAATTAAGGATAAAAGAGTTTTAGAAAGGGTATTACTAAGGTTTTTCTTTATAGTATACTTACTATATAGTATTATAATTATTTCAACTAGAAAGCTAGCTATATAGTTACTATTACTTAAAAGTTTAAACTTTTTTTAAGAAGTCTAGATCTAAGGTTAGTAACTATTTGATTTTCTCTTTAGTTAAGATATTTAATACCTAGCTTTTATAAGTTAACTAAAGGTATATATAGTAATAATATATTAAAGTATAGTTTAGCTTATATTTTAGAGGGTATAGAGGCTTATTTGAGTTCTAGAAGTATTTCTTATTATTTTAAGAGTTTAAAGTAGTAGTTAGAGTTTTTATAGTAGTATTAAAAATATTATAGTTAATCTTATTATATAAGAAGGTTTTAGGGAAATACTAGATTACTTTTATAATAGCTAAAATAATTTTATCTAGAAGTATAAAATTTAAGTAATTTTAAATTATAAATATATAGTTCTATATATAGGATTTAATTAGTAAGAAGGTTAGTAAAATTATAAGGTTATAAATTTAAAGTATTTTAGTAATAGAAGGAGTATAGTTAACTACTTAAGCTTTATATATAATATCTTATTATTTCTAAAACTATATTTTAATTACTACTTTTATAGTTAGGTACTTAAATCTAGGGGATTAAAATATTTTATAGTATATTAAGGTAGTATTTTAGAAGTATAAGTTATTTATAATACTAAAGTAGTTATAGAGGTTAGTAACTTATACTACTATATCTTCTTCTATATAGTAGTATTAATATTAGAATACTTTATTTATATACCTAAAGATTTAAGTTATTATATAGGATTAATTTAACTATTTATATTAGTATTTTTGAGTTTTTAAGGTATAGAAGCTATAGAGAGTTATATAGGTTTTTAGACTTTTTTTTATAAGGTTTATAATATCCTTTATATAAACCTTTTTAATAATATCTATAGGGAATTATTAATCTTTTTTATAGCTTACTCCTATAGGAATAGAGCTTTTAAGAATACTTAATTTAAGTATTTTAATAGCTTATTAGTACTTCTTAGCTTTTAGAAAGTTATTTAAGAATAGCTTTTAAAGAAGTTTTAAAAAGAAGTTTTAGCGAATAGTTATTTTAGGGTTAAAGTAGTTTTATAGGTTATAGGTTTTAGCTTCTGCCTAAAAGACGTTATATTATATTAGCTACTAATTAGCTTTCTTAAAGATTAAAAAAGGGGTATTTTTAATAGATATTTTAATATTTAAGATATATTAAATTATTATAATATATATATTTAGCCTAGTAGCTTTTTAGTATTATGAGATTTTTAATTATTATATGTAATTAGGGGGTAAAATCTAGTATATATTATATGTAACTAAATGTAGCTATATATGCTGCGTGAGGCTCTATTTCGAGCAGTTTAAGTAGGGTGAGGCCTGTGGAGACGGCGCTGGCGCCCGAGGTTTAGCCGGTACAAACTCTGCCTCTCGAGCGCGTTATTCCTAACACCTATTTCTACGTACGTAGCCACGCGCCACGTAACGTAACAATAACAACAACGAATAACCAGAATACCACTTTGCACCCGTATGGCAAGATTACGTACGGCGTGCGTTACCCTCCGGATAAACCAACACTATATAACTATAGTAGTAAAGATCCGACCTCGAGCTACTCCTGACAGCCTAGGAAGAATTAAGGGTCTATCCCTTCGTAACGGCTTCAATA
This sequence comes from Colletotrichum orbiculare MAFF 240422, assembly GCA_000350065.2. Taxonomy (NCBI): domain Eukaryota; kingdom Fungi; phylum Ascomycota; class Sordariomycetes; order Glomerellales; family Glomerellaceae; genus Colletotrichum; species Colletotrichum orbiculare. The sequence goes on from AMCV02000010.1 coordinate 1,145,007, forward strand.
AGTATTCAACATTCTAATCTTAAAATACGCCTTCTAGGCTGTTATGAGAACAGGCTTCACATATTAAAAAGACGCAGGTTACCTAATAGCTAGGCTTTAGCTTTTACCCAGCTTTAGCTCCTATTAGGATTAAAAATACCTAGAGTAATACTCTTATATTACTAATAGGATAAGATATATAGAAATAAGGATTATATTAAATAAGAAGTGCTCTAAAGAAGGTAAATCCCATAATCTTATTTAGCTTAGTAACTATATTTTATATAATATACTCTCAAGTTTCAATCTTAAGTAATAATAGTAGTAATCTCAAGTAGCTATATATCCCTAAAGTAAATAAGAAGGTAGTAGTACTAAGAATACTAGAGATACTTAAGAGTTAATTCAGAATCCCTCTATTTTTTATAAGAATATTTCAAATAGATAGGAGAAACTATTTTCCAATAGTAGAGGCTATTTAAAATTATTACTTTTACTAAATAACTAAGTTTAAAAGCTTGAAAGCCTTATTATTTTTACTTAAACTCAAAAGTTTTATTATTCTTACTTTAGAATAGTTATTTAGTATAATTATTTAAATACTTTAAATACTTAAAATAGTTATTTAGATATTTCTTATATTTAGAAACTATTAGGAATAACTTCTTCTAGTTATTTACTATATCTAATACCTAGGGGGCTATATAATAAAATAGATATTATTATATAAGTTATAAAATTAAACTTTAGGTTATATTTTAAAGCGATGTTTTAAAGGTTTAAATTGTTAGGAATAATACACTTGAGATATAGAGTTTGTACTAGCTAAACCTTAGGCGCTAGCGCTATCTCTATAAGCTTTACCCTATTTAAACTACTTAAAATAGAACTTTATATAATATATATAATTATATTTAGTTATATAGAATATATATTAGATTTTACCTCCTAATTATATATAATAATTAAGAGTCTTATAATATTAAAGAACTATTAAGCTGAATATATATATTATAACGATTTAATATATTTTGAATAGGAGGGGCTAATAGCTTACTTTCTACTATGACTATTAGTAGATATATTACCCCCTGAAGTATAACTTCAACCTTCCTACCCCCCTACTAACTACTATAACTAACCCCTAGTTAATCTAAAGCTAAACCCCTTATAGCTATAACTAGTATACCTACCCTATATTAACTTTTTTATAGATAATAAATAACTAATAACTCTTTTTACAACAACCTTACACTTTTATATCCTTACACCTTTATAGCTATATATAATTTAAACAACTTAAGATATTCAATTATTACTAATTACAAACACTCTATTCGAAGATTTATTACAACTTTAATATCTATAACCTTAATATTTCTACTGAGTTTTACCTACCCTTAAGACAAGACTTTATACTATTAATACGAAAGTTTTCTACTATTAATATAAGTTAACTTATAATCTCTATATAAGTATAGTAAGACTTAGCTTACTCTTATTAATAAATAATCTTAATATATCAATTAAATATAGTTAATATATAAATAATACTTATATAAATATAGATACTTCTAATATAACTAAATAATTTTTAAAATCCTTATAATTATATTATTATAATATTTCAAAGTATCTAGTAACTAGTATTATAATAGGGTATTAATATTAAAATATTATTTAATTAATATTTAGTCTTTAATATTACTAATTTAATATAATATCTTATAGGATAATTAGATGATTTTCTTTTAAATATCTATAGGCTATTTATTAATTATAATATTTAGAATAATTTTATTAAAATTTAGTTTAATATACTAATAATTTTAGTTATAATAGTTATAACTAAATATTTCTATATTCATTTTATAATTATCTTTTTATAGGTAACTATATAGATTTTAAAGAGATTTTGGTTTTATTATAAAAGTTATAGAAGAATAATAGATTATAGAATACCTAGTTTTTATAGGCATTCTATTTTATTCTATTTTAAGAAGTTTATAAAGTTTCTTAACCCTATAATCTTAGTAGTTACTTTTAGCTATATATATTAAGTTTTTACTTTAATAAGGCCTTTTTTTATATAAATTGTTATTATAAGGTCTTCTACTACTATAAGGTTAAATATTAGAACTAGGGGTATAATTATTTATAATAATAAGTAATTTTATTACTATTTTAATTAGTTATAAGCTGGTATTAGTATAAATACTATTATTAGGTAAAATCTATAGTAAAATCTATATATAGGGTAAAGAGCTTAGAAATTATTCTAAATATAGAGCAAAAGTAACTAAATATATTTTGAATATTAAAATATCTATTAAAAATACCTTTTTTTAGTCTTTAAGAAAACTAATTAGTACCTAATTTAATATAATATCTTTTAAGTAGAAGTTAAAGTCTATAACTTATAAGACTATTTTAACTCTAAAGTAACTACTTACTAAAGCTTCTTTTTAAAACTTCTTTAAAAACTACTCTTAAGTAACTTCCTAAAAACTAAGAAGTATTAATAAGCTATTGAAATATTTAAATTAGATATTCTTAAAGGTTCTACTTCTATAGAAATAAGTTATAAAAAAGATTAATAACTCTTTATAAATACTATTAAAGAGGTTTATATAAGAAATATTATAGATTTTATAGAGAAAGATCTAAAAGCTTATATAACTTTCTATAATTTCTATACTTTAAAAGCTTAAGAATATTAATATAAATAGTTAAACTAAATTTATATAATAACTTAGATTTTTAAATATATAAATAAGATATTCTAATATTAATATTACTATATAAAAGAAGATATAGTAGTATAGACTATTAATCTCTATAATTAATACCTAATAGGCGATAAAAGTCTTTCTAGAAGTAACTTATTTAGTTAGAACTTCTATTATTTATAATAAAGTATAGTATATTATAAGACTTATAATAATAACTAAAGAACTACTAAATATAAACTTCTATTTCTATAATATCTATTTCTTTTAATATAGAAGCCTTACTTAATTAGTTTATAATAAT
>AMCV02000010.1:1153844-1178565 GCA_000350065.2 Colletotrichum orbiculare MAFF 240422
GATAGCTCTTTGATAAATCCTACTACTAAAGTTTAAGAAGTAGATAGAATGAATCTAGAATAAAGTCTAAATATTGAAATAACTAAAGATAATGAAATATCAAAGTTAAATATAGAGAATAATTCTAATATTCAGGGAAGATCCAACCTATATATTAATTTACCTATTATATTAAACAAACTCGAAGAAGACTACAACGATTATAGAGAAAGTATTTTCTTTATTATTTTAAACCATCCTGATTTATATAGCTATATATAATTATACAAAAATACTAATAGAAATAATCAAGTTTCTCATATTTTGTCAGTGAATAAAATAGAAGAACCTTCTTCTTTTATTTAAATACTTAAATCCTTTAAACATAGAAACTAAATTCTAGTACTGATAGAAGAAATAGAAGAAACAAATATATATTTAGTTAGAACATAACACTTCTTTCTGTTGTTAAGATTAAAGATATTAATATGCTAAGTAATAGATAGATTTATAAACTGAAAGTAAATAATATATTTAAAGATACTATATATTACACTAGATAGATAGTTTAAAGCTATGATTAATATTAAGTTATTCATTACTTAAAAACCTTTAACGCTATATATGAATTCGAAAGTTAGAAATATATAATAGTTCTTTCAATTTATTTAAAATAGATCTTAATATAACATAATATTACTCAAGTATTTATTTATACTCATATTAATAAATCTACATATATTTACCTACTAACTAGGTTTCATTTTAATATGAAAAAGAATTCTTTAGAATTTAATCCTAATATAAATATGAATACTTATAAAAAGAATAGAAAGTATACCTTTATTTATTTATTAAATAAAATAAGATATAGTTTAAAACAGAATCCTTAATTTTAATGTAACAATTTAAGACATATTTTATATCTAATAAGAATTATAATTTCTCCTTAAGATAAACCAGTTCTTATTTTAAATAAAAGTCTTTATATGACTATTTCAACTTATTATATCGATAATGTATTATAGAGTATTAATAACCGAAGACTAGCCAATTATACATATACGCCTTCAAAAAGAAAAGTAAAACTTTAAAGCTTTAAACAACTTTCTATCTTTCTTAATTAAAATTTATTAATAAATTAAAAGAAAACAAATAGTTATTATTAATTAAAAAGAATCGACTAAGAAAGTTATTAAAGAATATAAATAACAAATTATATAAAAATTTCAAACTCTTATAGATAACAATTTCAGATTATGTAACATTAAAGAAAAGGTCTCAAAATCTAAGATTTTAAGATTTTAATAAATAAATAAAAGTTCTATTATATTTGGCTTTGTGATAAAACCTAATATTTCGTTAATAATAATAACCTATTCTAGACCTACTTTTAATCTAAATAAAAATCATTTTTCAGCTTTTAATCATACATAGAGTTATTTTTAAAAAATAGTAAATAATATAGATTTACCTTGAATTATAAAGATATGTCGTCTATTAAGAATATTATCAGATATACTAATCTAGATTAAATGAGAGATCTGAATAATAGAAAATCTACTTCTTCTCATATTTACTAATTAAAAAGAAATAGTAATATTATAAGTTATTTATTATAAAATAAAGAATAATAGTCCCATATATCTATAAAACTAAATATATAGTTCTATGATATACTTTTAAAAGATGACTGATTTATTTCATAATTATAATTATCTTAATTTAAAATTAAGATTACCTAAAATTTAAAACCCTGAGATCTTTCTAAATAATTTGATAATAAAGAAAGTAGCTAAAAGTCTTAAGCTTTATCAAAGAGTAGAGTATATAGATATAAAATATATTCTATAAGAGATTTAATGAGAAATAAAAATATCTTTATATATTATACAAATATAGAAGATTATATAGTAAATAATATAACTAGATATAAAGATATACCCTGTCGCCTATATAGAGAGCTAGGATAGCTAGGACTATTATATGCTATATAATATAATAGCCTGAAGCTACTATAAGACAAAAGCTCTCTTAGAACTATTACTAATTAGCTTACTGAGTTATAATCTTATAATTTATAGAAACATATTTTTTACTACTATGCTTTCCTTTACTAAAGTTTCAATTATTCTTTTATAGATCTTTAATATCTATTTCCTAGAGGGGTAAAGCTGGGTATTTAGTGATAGTTCTATAATAAATAGCTATTTAATATATAGTATTTATAGTAGTGTCTATAGTGGCATTTATAGTAGTATTCTGAGTAGTTTTCTAAATAACTATAGCACCTGAGATTACTAGTAAATATATAGTAATACTTATACTATTTAAACTCTGAATCACTACTCGTAAGTTAAGTAATATGATAATTTATACTATAATACTAATAATTATACTATTAGAACTAGTAATAGTTATTATAGTAGTATTTATATACTTTCTTAAATAATTACTATTATTTATACAGATTATATTAGTATAACTACTTACTGCTAAACCATTCGGAATCCTAGTATTATTGCTTCTTAACACAATTATTAATTATAGGGATTATTTAAAACCTTTTAGTTATCCCTATTACTTATTCTATGAAAATACTACTTTATATTAGATGAAATATGAACTAATAGCAATCTAAGACAGCTATATTCTATAACTAGGGGTTTCTAAAGTGTATAAGACTTAGGTAGATACAACGAAGTTATGATATAGCTTATAAACCTAGTAATATAATGAATATTATACACTATTACTTAATCTTATATAAACTTACTTTAGAGTATCTACTTACTAATTATTAATCAACCTTACTTTATAAGAATTATACTTATATAGTATATTCTATATATTTTAGTATAAAGTCTAATTTCTATTAGAGCTTTATACTAAATAATTAGCTATTTCTAAGGTTTTACATATACTAAACTTAGAAACTTCGAAATTTTAAATATTTACTTTCTTTTATTATCTTAAAACTAGAGTATAGAAATACTTAGAATACTAGAAGTTTAATAACTAGTAATTTAAAATAGTAGCCTTAGTAGCTAAGTTCCCCTAGGAAACTATAAATAATTCTTATAAAGGCTTCTAGGAGGAAGGTTTTAGTAGTATTAGAAATACTACTATTAAGGGATTAGTATTGAAGTATTATCAGATATTAGGAATAATACGAGGTAGAGTTTGTACTAGCTAAACCTCAGGCGCCAGTACTATCTCTATAGGCTTCGCCCTATTTAAATTACTTAAAATAAAGCCTTACGTAGTATATATAGCTATATTTAGTTATATATAATATATATTAGACTTTATACTCCTAATTATATATAATAATTAAGAATCTCATAATACAAAAGGGCTATTAGGTTAAATATATATATTATAATAATTTAATATATTTTAAATATTAAGATATCTCTTAAAAACATCCTTTTTTTTTAATTTCTTAAAAAGCTAATTAATAATTAATTTAATATAATACCTTTTAAATAGAAGCTAAAACCTATAACTTATAAAACTACTTTAATTCTAAAATAACTACTTACTAAAACCTTCTTTTAAAACTTCTTTAAAAGCTATTCTTAAGTAAGTTTTTAAAAACTAAGAAGTATTAATAAGCTATTAAAATATTTAAATTAAGTGTTCTTAAGAGCTCTACTCCTATAGGAGTAAATTATAAAAGAAATTAATAACTCCCTATAAATATTACTAAAAGAGTTTATATAAAAAATATTATAAATCTTATGGAGAAAAATCTAAAAACTTATATAACTTTTTATAACTTCTATATTTTGAATACTTAAGAATATTAATATAAGTAGTTAAACTAAACCTATATAATAATTTAAATCTTTAGATATATAAGTAAAATACTTCAATATTAATACTACTATATAGAAAAGAATATAATAATATAAACTACTAATCTTTAGTATTATAAATAACTTATACTTCTAAAATACTATTTTAATATATGATAAGATATTTTAGTCTTCTAAACTTAAATACCTAACTATAAAAATAATAATTAAAATATAATTTTAGAAATAATAAGATATTATATGTAAAACTCAAGTAATTAACTATACTCCTTCTATTATTTAAATATTTTAAATTTATAAATTTATAATTTTATTAGTCTTCTTACTAATTAAATCTTATATATAAAACTATATACTTATAATTTAAAACTACTTAAATTCTATACTTCTAGATAGAATTATTTTAACTATTATAGAAATAATCTAGTGTTTGTCTAAAACTTTCTATTGGTTTATCTAGAGGGTAATATACGCTGTATATAATCTAACTGTATAGGTGTAAAGTGGTGTTCTGGTTATTCGTTGTTATTATTATTATGTTATGTGGCGCGTGCTACGTATATAGAAATAGGGCTTATATAGCCTATATAGCTATATAGCTAGTATAGTTATGTAATACGTATAAGCTATATAGGTTGACTATTTACCTAATAGTATTATAGTATAGGAGTTTTATAATAGATAAACTAATACTAGCGACTTTTTATTTATATTATAGTAATATCGTCTAATTACAAAAAGGCCTAAATAGCTAGTTATAAAATACTATCTTTTTTAATAATTTTCTTTACTACTAAACTTATTACTTATCTATCTTTCTATATATATATAATAGTTATATTAATTACTAGGATCTCTTTATATAGTATTAGAGATTGAAAAAGTATAAGGCTTTTTTTAAACTTAAAATTATATAGTTATATAACTATAAGGCTATATAGTTATAAGGGCTAGAAAGTTATATAACTATATAGCTATAGGAGTATTATTTTAAGAAGGTAATAATATTATATATTTTTTAATAATCTCTAGAGTTATTATTAGAAGTTATAAGAGAGGGTCTTTATTATAAATTATATTTTAAGAGGTTAATATAACTATAGTGGTATTATTTTAAGAAAGTAGTAATATTATATACTTTCTGGTAGTCTCTAGGGTTATTATTAGAAGTTATAAGAGAGGGTTTTTATTATAAGTTATATTTCGAGAAGTTAGTATAACTATATTATTCTTATAAAGCTTTAAAAGTTATAAGAAAAAGTAATTATTATATTTAAGTTATATAGAAAGGTCTTAAGAAGTTATATAGGTTTTTAATTATATCTACTAAACGTATTTTATACTAATACTAAAAGCCTAGCTTAGTAAAATATATAGAGTATTTTTTTAAACTATATTAAATATAGTTATTAGTATTTTAATAGTAGTTATTTATAAAAAGTTTAGTATATAATTTAAAGCTTCCTAATAGAGGTTTTAAAGTAGGGAAAATTTGAAGTATCTATAGGAAGCTAGAGATACTGAAAACTCTAGTAATTAAAAAGAAGGGGATTCATAAGGCTTAAGGGGGTTATATTTACTAAATGTATTCCTAGAAGTAAAAATTAAGAGTAGTTATTAGTTTCCTAATAGTAACTATTAAGGAGTATCTTATTTTAAACCAAATTAAGTATAGTTATTAGTATTATAATAATAGCTATCTATAAGGGGTTAGTACGTAGTTTAGGGCTTCCTAGCGAGGTCTTAGGGTAGGGAAGGCTTGAGGTATCTAAGTAGAATAAATCTCATGATTTTTTACTTATAGGCTATAGGTGAGGATTATAATTACTTCTTCTACTGGATACTTCTTACTAATCTATAGTATAGTAGTATAATAGAAAGATTAACTACTAATTAGTATTAATTTATCTAGAAAGTAATATATACTATATATAATCTTACTATATAGGTATAAAGTAGTATTCTAGTTATTCGTTATTATTATTATTATGTTATGTAGCGCGTGCTACATATATAGAAATAGGGCTTATATAGCCTATATAGCTATATAGCTAGTATAACTACGTAGTATATACAAACTATACGGGCCGACTATTTACTTAATAGCGCTATGGTGTAGGAGCCCTATGACGGATAAACCGATACTTTCTTATATAGTAAAATTAGTTATAATACTTTTAATACTATAATAAAAACTCTAACTACTATTTCAAACTTTTGAAATAATAAGAAATACTTTTAGAACTAAGATAAATCCCTATACTTTCTAAAATATAAGTTAAACTATACTTTAATATATTATTATTATATATACTTTTAACTAACTTATAAAAGCTAAATATTAAATATTTCAACTAAAGAGAAAATTATATAGTTACTAATTTTAAATCTAGACTTCTCAAAACGAATTCAGATTTTTAAATAATAATAACTATATAACTAGCTTTCTAGCTAAAATAGCTATTATACTATATAGTAAATATACTATAAAGAGGAACTTTAATAATACTTTCTTTAAAATTCTTTTATTTTAATTTAAATATTTTAATTTATATCTTCTAAAATATAAAATACTTTATAATTTTTCAAAAAGCTCCTATAGGAAATTATATTTAATATAATATAAAGTTTTTACCTATGAAAAACTATAGAAATACTAAGATTTTTATTATAACTAGTAAAAATAAAGAAATTAAATTATACTTATATAATATTACCTTTTATATTATTCTAACTATAAACCTTATCTCTTTTTAATAATTATAAAAATAAGGCTATTAGTAGGATACTAAACTAAACTACTTATCTTAATCATAGAAGAGTAATTATTCTAAAATTATAGCTATTAATATTTAATATAACTAATAAATCTTTGAATACTATATACTTTATAAGAAATTAACTATTTTAGTAGTATAATTAGTATAGTATAAACTTTCTCCTAAATATTACTACTATTAGTAGTATATTATAAATATTGTTTAAAAACCCCTAAAAGATAATAAATAGCTCTAGTACTAATAACTAGGGTATCTTAGTAGAAAACTTCTTAATTACTTTATCTTAGCTATATGAAATATTTATATTACTAATTACTATTTAAAATATAATAGATACTAGCCTACTTAAGAAGTATATAAAACTTATAGTATTAATAAGGTAAAACAGAAGATCTACTATATAAAATATGAAAATACTTTATATATTACCCCTAAGAAATATATTATTTTAAACTTCTACTTTTATTACTAAAGCTATAATAGCTATACCTCAACTCTAATATTTATAAATAGAACTACTAATTACACCTAAAACTTCTACTTTATTAATTATGTTAAAATTATTATTATAAAAATATTTAAAAACTTTATTATACTCTTTAAATACTAGTATAGCGTTAATATTAAAATATTTAAATATAATAATAAGGTCCCTAAGTATAAAAGCCTTAAACGTAATTTAACCTTTTGAAATATATACTTTAAACTATATACTCTATATACCTAGAGTTAAAACAGAAATACTAAATATATTAGAATAGTTATTAAGATATATATAAGAGCTATAAAATATAAGAGTAAACTACCTTATAAATTCTAACCTAAAACCATATAAATAATAATATTTCTTCACAACTAAATATTAATATACTTTTAAAACTAGTAAATACTATATTAGAAGTTTTATAAAGCTATTTAAAAAGATAATATTATAAAACTAGACTTAGCCTATTTCTATACTTATAACTATAAATACTTCATTCTTACTATCAATATAAAACTTAAGTATAACTATTTAATACGCCTTAAGAAGTATACTTTTATTAGCTTTTTAGTTAATTATACTTCAACTAATTAATATTAAATATAAAACTTAATTTAAAATAAAGTTATAATAATTCTTAATATTTCTTTTAATAAAACCTTCTTTTTTAATAAGGATTTAGCCTTTCTATAAAACGACTTTAAATAGTTTAATTCTAATAGAATTTCTTACTAGTTATAAAAGTAAATAACTATAGTAAACCTACTTAAAGTTAGCTTAACTACTTATTTAAACCTTAGTAAAAAACCTAATAAAATAGTCTATATTAAAATAAAAAGTAGTTATAATAGTTTAAAGTCTTATATCTATATAGTAGCTATCTTAAAGCCCTATAAAATACTATTTAAAATTATAGAATTCGTATTAATAATACCTCTAGAACTACCTATTATATTCTTCTATAATCTTATTTATATAGATAAAATTATAAAAAAGCAAAAACTTTAAATACTTCTAGAAAAAGTCGAGTATAAGAAGTAAATAAAATACTATACTAGAATTACTAAGAAATCTTTATTTAAAACTACTTTTTTAACTAATACCTTTTAGTTATTTCAAAATATTTTAGAATACTCCTACTTATAGCTATAAAATAATATAAATAGTTAACTAGAAGGGGTCCTAAGGGTTCAACCCTTTTAAAGACTCTAAAATATAGATATTACAACTTCTAATAATAAAGGTTAACTATAAAATAAATTAAATATTAAAAAATACTTAAGATATAAGAAAGTAGAAATTCCTACTCTAAGAATCCTATAGTAAAGATTATTACTATTACTTATATCTTATTTAATAATACTTTTTTATCTATATACTAAAATTATAGTAATAATTAAATAAATTTATCTTAAGAATTATATTAAATCGTATTCCTAAAGCAAAGTTAATAAGATTCTTATAAAAAGTTTAATTTTTTAAAATACTACTAAATTTATACTTATAAACTTAATAAATATAAGTACTTCCTAAAAATTAAAACTTAACTAATTATCTATAGAAATTAATAGTTATAAGATAACTATAAAACCTATATAGTTATTCTAATAAGTATATTATTTTAAACTTTTATAATAATCACTAATTATTTTAATCTTAAGCTATTCTAATATAATATAATTAATACTTTTATATATATAGTATTTGATAAAATTATTAATATAGAAATACTATTAAATTACTGAATACTAGGTAAGATTTACTATTTTAGTAAAATACTATATAGCCTATAGAAATCTCCCCTCTTATAATAATACTATTTATAAATAGGCTTTAAATACCTTAGTTTTAAACTTATTATAAGAAAGTTATATTACTAACTTAAGAAATATATTATCTTCTTCTTTTATATTAATATTTATATATTCTTATTCCCCTTAGAAGATATATCTAAAATANCTTATATTATTAATAGACTTTTAAATAAAATATTACTTTAAGAGAAATAAAAACTTATAGTAGTTTCTTAGTATTAAGGTTATTTAAAGTTAAATAGTATAATAGCTATAGTTTTTATAAGTAGTATATATTAAAAAGCTCCTTAAGTATTTTATAAAGTATATATAGTATATTAAATACTTTAAACTCTTTCTGAAAACTAAAGAGCTCCTACTATAATATAATTAAACCTTCTATATAGAAATTAAGTATTATTAATAGAATATTAGCTTTATTAATTATATTATAATTATAATAAGACTAGACGTCGCCTATATAGTAAGCTAATTATTATATTTTAATTAAAACCCTTTAGATAACTATTATATAGAAATTAAATAAATAATATAATATTTTAATAAGATGAAAAGCTTCTATATTAAGTTTAATTATAAAACTAGAAATCTATTTAATAGCCTTATAATTACTATAGATACTAGCTTTCTAAATAATAGTAATAATTAAAATAATACTTAAGTATATATTATATATCTCTTTAGAAACCTAATAATATAATAAGCTAATAAATAAAATATTATAACTATTTTAATAATTAAAATAAAAATTTTAATATTATTGTAAGCTATTTAAGAAGCTATTTTTACTAATTACCTTATTATTATATTCTAAGTAGATTTTGCGATAAATATATTTAGTAGAAGTAAGATATATAAACCTTACCTTACTATCTAAATCTAATATAATAACTAGTAAACTATATATTTTATAACTATTAAAATAATATAACTATATATAAAANGCTATAATATATAAATATTTATAACTATTAGTTATAATAAGAAGCTATATAAAAATACTTGAAAATTAAATATCTACTTTTAGGAAACCTTATAACTAATAATCTTATAAAACTTCTCTAGAACTACTAGTTTAATATTTTTATTATATAGATTAATATAATAGATTAATTAAATTAGCTAAAGTTATAATAATAAGAAGAACTTTAAAAAAGCTTCTAATATTTAAACACTTTAATAAAATTCTTAATAACTAATTAGAATCTATAGATCTCAAGTTATAATAATAATAAAATTAAATAAAAGAATTTAGAAGTATTAAAAATACTTTCTAGCTAATAAGAAGTATTTAAATAGTCTATAAATAGTATTATTCTTCTTATTATAAAAATAGAAGTTTAATAAGAATAATAAAGTAATAGAAGGAGCTTCTTATAAGATATAAATGATGGGTTAATCAGTATTATTTAAAAAGGCTAGCCTATAGATAGAACCCTTAAGACTAAAGAAGTATATTAAGAATAATATATTTAAGAAATAGAATTTATACTAACTAAACCTTAGGTATTAGTACTATTTCTATAGGCCTCGCCTTATTTAAACCGCTTGAAATAAAGCCTTATGTAGTATGTATAGCCACATTTAATTATATATAATATATACTAGATTTTACCCCCCTAATTATATATAATATTAGAAGACTAATATTCTAGAAAGCTTCTTAGTAAAGAAGTTATACTTTAAAAAGTACTTCTTATATAATATATATAATAAATTAAACTATATTATAACTATCTATTATTATATTAAACTCTATATATTCTACTAGAAACTATACGTTTTTATAAAGATTTATCATAAGTATTTTACTACTAAGAATTTACTAAGAAACTTCTAAAACTATATCAAGCTTAAAGTTAGAAGATTATAGTATAGTAAAGGTATTTTAGAAAGTAGATAACTAGCTAGTAAGTATATATTAACACTTTAGTAGTTTAATTAGTTATAGGAAACCTTATATATCTGATTAGTATCAAGGTACTTTACAGGCAACCTTGTTATATTATATGTAGGAAAAGGTAAGATGATTTAGGTTTATTAAAAGATATCTTTTCAATATATTAAAGGCGTTAGATATTTTAGCTTAACTCAAAAGTCTCTAGTTAATTACTAAGATGTTACCAATCAGTAGAAAACCTTATAAGTTAAGAAAGCTGATAGGAAACTTTATTAACCTGATATAATAATAAAGGTTTTATATATTAATATATGTAAGAAGAATCTTATGTATTAATATATATATAAGAAAAACCTACTGTTTATCATTATTGTTCTTTTATTTCAGCTATTATTTAATGAATCAAAACTAGTAAACAATTAGTAATTAGTTAGTAAAACTATTTTTAAAAATGTCTAAAAAGTAATTATAAGCTTTGCGGTTTAAAGTCTACAAAAGGGGGGATAATTATAAAGATATACTTTATAATATCTATAGAGAACTAGAATAACTAAATGTTATAAGTTATACTTAGATAACTAGCTAGAGCTATACTTAGGTATCTAATGTTAATCCTCCTGCTTAAGTGGGGTCTTAATAAGCCCCTAGTAGTACTATTTATAGACTTTTCTAAGTATTTATAAAGGTTTCTTTTTTACTTCTTAGTTCTAAATAAAGAGTATTTCATACTACTTATAGTTAAATAAGCTTAAATTGAATTCTTTGTATATTTAGACTTCGGTCATATTTACTTTATTAATAATACTAAGTAGAAAATAACTTTTTACTAATCAAGTATATAATTAAGTTAAATTAATCTGTTAAAATATAGATTTATATAAAAAATAACTATCTAATTGATATAGAGAATAATAGAAAGTATGAGAGCTTCTTAGAATACCTTTATAAGTAGTAACTCTACATGTAAGTTATTCTAATAGTAGTTATAATATATTTTAAACTTTATCTATTAGAGGATTAATAAATCTATATATAAATTAATAATATGAAATATTATAATAAGTAGTAATTGCTTAAGCAGGTATTATAATAAGTACTTTCAAATTATATTCAAACTCTTTAATAACCCTTAGAATAATATCTTTTAAAATAGTAATCTTTAGGAATCATAATACTACTATATTTCTACTAATAGCTGATTATGAGAAGAAGTCTTTTCTTTTATTTTGAAAGCTTTTGGATAAATAGAAAGGATACTAAGTATAGATCAAATAAATAAAAGTTAAGCTTAATATTAATTATTACTATCTTAATACTAATTAGGAATACTAATATTTAATCTATTATTATTTCGATTCCAGCTTTCAATACCTAGTTAAGGTTTTCTTATAGTTAGAAGATTAGGGAACTTTTATGATTTAAATGGTTCTATAAGTTATTTTAATAGGATATATCTAGCTTGGAATAGTTAGTTCTATATCACAATTTAATTATAAGGTTTCTAAAAAAAAAGAAAATAAGTGTTTAATTACTGTTTTATTCTAATCTAAGAGACTTCTAATTAATCTTGAAGGGTATATTTAGTTAAATATAGTTTAGATTTGTTCATTAAAAGCTATCTTATTTTTCTATTTGAAGGAATTATTTATTAGAGTTAATTTATTTGTGGGGTATAAAACCTAGATATTAAAAGTTTAAGATATAGCTTAGAAGTCTAAATATATAAAGGAAATAACTATTTATTATTAGTTGTATTTTTGAGATTCATTATTTATGATGTAAGAAGTGTGATTATAAAGATTAGGGTAATTAAAGAGTAATATACTACTAAAGCTTTAGTAGTTCTTTTTTTATCTCTAAAGAATATTTTAGGATTTCCTAGGGTATTTATTAATATTATAAATATAATAGGAAGGGTTCTATTTATAGAAACTATTAGAATTCTAGCTATTTAGCTATCACTTATATTTATCCTAATAACCCATTTTAGGTATTTAAAGGCTTGAGTATTCTCTATTAGTCTTATACCCTATATTTTCTATTTATTATAGAAATTTAATTATTAGAGTTAAGGTTATACTACGTCAATCATTTATACTCTAAATTAATCAAACTATAATATTACAATATCTAGTAAATAGACTACTTAGTAGCCTAAGTATAATAGAACTAAAAGCTCTATATAACGTAAAATTAATCTTTTTGAAAATAAACTCTATTTGATTATTAATAGTACGAAGTTCCCTACTTCCTATAGAATCCGAACTTCTTATCATTATTACTATTTATATTAGTATTAGTACTATTTATAAATATTATTTTAAATAACCTATTCTTTAATAATCAAAAGTCATTAATTCCCCTTACCCTTTTACTAATTATTTATTACTGATTTGATAAGTTATAAGCCTAGCTTTATATTAACTACTCTCTTTATCATATATCTCTATCTATACGTATTCTTAATGTTAATATCTATATCTTCATTAATACTTATTTAGATTATATTAGGAATTATACTAATTAACCCTAAATCTCTTTATACTTATCTATCCATATACAACGTCTCTTAACTATTTTTATAAAACTATACAGCTTCTTTCTTTTATATTTATCTTAACTAACTAATTAATTCTTTTTATTAATTAATTAATTTAATACTAAATAAACCTATAAAGAGATTATATTAATTAGAATAATAGGCTTATTATTAGGCTAATAATAAAGAAAATTAGATAGTAGAAGCTAAAAATCTCTTATATCTTAAATCTATTTAAACCTTCTATAAATTAGCTCTTAGGTTTATTAAAACCTTTTATGAACTAACCCTTAAATCTACTAAGATTTCCTATAGATTACCTCTTAAGTCTACTAAGATCTTTATAAATTAGAATCTTAGGTTTATTAAGATATTTATAAATTAAAACTTCAAATTATCTCTAATCTTTATAGAAAAGTATCTCTTATAAGATTCAAACCTTAGACTACTATAAGCAATAGGAGTATAAATCTATTAATTAACTATTAAGCTATATTACTATTAATTCTTTAATTAATAATAGTTTATTAGAATTAGATTCTAAATATCTTAATTCTACTTTAAAGGTTAGATTAATTCTTTATTAAATAACTACTTTACTTTCCTAAATTATTATTTCAAAATATAAGTAATTCTAACTTATTTCTTATCCCTAAGTTAAAAAAGATTTAGGATTATAATATTTAGTCTATTTATATAAAAGCTTTATCTATTAGTAAATATATTTTTATAAATTTAACTAAACCTTTTTCTAGAAATAGTACTAGTAAATATAATAAGATTCTTAATTATATATAATTAGATCATAAAAATAGTTTTTTTAAGAATTATTAAGAATAATACTAATATTCTTAATATATTTAGTTATTTAAAAGGACTTTATAAACTAATTATCTTTCTAATAGATTTCTTATTTATAAAAGCCTTTTTAATATTACCCTTAGTAATTTTAAGTTTATAGAAGAATATTGAAATAAGATAAAAGAACTTATTAGTAATTTCTCTTATAATAAACTTAAACCATTTAATTAAATTATTATTATTCATATTCTAAATAGTCTGAATAAAAATTATAAAAGTTTTATTATTTTGATTATTTAGAATCTTAGATCTAATAAGGATTCTTATATATCAGATTCTTTATTTTCTTATTTCTTAGATGGAGTTTAAAGGAAAACTTAGACTTCTTTAGTTAATCCTATAACTAAGAAGGATTTAAAAATAAGATTATTAAATAGTCTTCTCTTAAAGTTATTAAGAAACCTTAGAGGAAATAGGAAGGTATTCTCTATAATTATTATAAGAAACTAATTATATTCAAGAGAACTATTTTAACTTTTATCCTAGATAAACTCTTATTTAAATAGAACATAAAATCAATAAGAGTCTTTTTAAATCTTCTAAAGAAAATAAAAATAAGAAAGATAAGATTAAAAATTTAGAATTAATTAATATTACTTTAACTTAAGAAGAAATAGTTAAAGAAATCTCTAGTAATATAAATAAAAATCTTATATTACTTAATTCTAATACTAAAGAAATAGAAAAAGAAGAAAATAAAGAGGAAAATATTGAGTTTAAAAATATAACCCTAATTTAACCTTCTCTAAAAAAGACTTTTACTAAAAAGACTTTAAATATTTTAATTTCTAAGAAGACTTAATAAGTTATAAGTTCTATTAAATAGATTAAGACTATTTCATTCTTTATTAATACTACAATTATCATTAATATAATTTAAAGTTATAATCTTTCAATTAATAAAACTAAGGCTTTTTTATTTATTAAATAGGGAGATATTAAAGAGATTATTTTAACTATAAAAAGTAATTTAACAATTATTTTAAATAATATCAAATATCTTTTATATAATATTTATAATATACTGTAACAAGATATTAACCTATTAAATTAACCTAAACTTAGCTTAATAGGAGTATAATCTATTTTCATTAATAAATCTATACTATATAATATTAAATAGAATAAATCCTTACTTATAAGAACTAAAATTAATAACCTCTATAAATTTAGAATCCCTACTTAACTAAGGTAATTAATTCATTATATTAATATTATTCATATTAACAACTTAGGACTATAGTGTAATAGAATAAGCTATACTACTTATATTGTTAAGTTAATTAAGAATATAATAAATAATATTAATTATAAATATTTATAAAATAATAAACTATCTATTTGTAAAGCCTATCTTAAAGGTAAAGTTACTAATAAAGTTAATAGACATTTAAGTATTTTTAAGAAGTTCGAATATTTTAATTATATGAATTCAAACCTATATAGACTTAGTTTCCTAGAGACTTTTAATTACGATAAATACTTAATCTTATTTATAGATAAGTATAATAGATTCATCTAGGGAAAATTATTAAGAAAGGAAAATTCTAAAGAAGTTACTTCAACCTTTAAAGAATCTATTAATATGAATAATACTAATAATAGTAATAAGAGGGTCAAGGAAGTCAATATAAATAGCAGCCTTAAGTTTTCTAATAATAGAATAAAAATCATTTATCTTAATAATAGTATTATTTATAAGATGAGACTACTTTATACTTATAAGTTTAATAATTTAATTAAAGAAACTATAAGAACTATAATTAATAAAACTTAACCCCTTCTCTATAATTCTAATTTACTCTTATAGTTTTAGGAGTTAGCTTTTTTAACCTTTATTTATATTTATAAAAGAGTATTTTATTCTTCTATTAAGTTTAAGATCCTATATAAATTGAAGAATAAAAAGAATTTCTTTAGGAATAATATAAAGATATAGAGTAATATATATTACTATAAGATTAAGAATAAGTATTTAAAGAAGTTTAATTTAAAAGTAAAGAAAAATATTATAATTATATATAGTTATAATACCTATTTAATTTGGAATCTTTAGGCTTATAATACTATTTAGTCTAAAGATATAAATATTCTTCAAAATTAATTTAATTCTTAATAAAAAAAAGAATTATCTATTTTAACAATACTATTACTACTAAGTCTAATTAAGTTTATAAGGAGGATAAGGCTAATTAATTTAATTCTAATAATTCTTCTTAGAATCTAATTATTATTAAGTCTAATAGAACTTATAATTCTACTAGAAATACTAGTTATTTTCTTCCTCTTAATAAAGTTAATAATAGTAATAATAATTTTAATCTTTCTCTAAATAAGGAATTAAGTAGCTTTTCTATAACTTATCTTAATAAGATTATAAATAGTAATATAAACTTTAATAAAGGTCTACTATATTTATAGAGATTTCTTTTTTAAATCTAAAAGTTAAAAAGAACTATAAGTAGTATTTATATAAAAAGGATATACTCCTTATAATTAAAAACTATTTTTCTTTAATCTTTTATACTAATTATAATTAGTATAATTATAATAATAACTTATTTATTAAGAAATATAGCAATTTCCATACTACTTAATATATATTATTAATTAATACTCTAGACAAACTAATTATTCCTTTGAAAATTATAAGTGTTCAGTATAATAATAACTAGATTCAGACTGTAAATAAAGAAGTTAAGTCTATTAAGTTTATAGAAATATAGCTTATTATACTACTATTTGATATTTCTTTAATGAAAAAGAATAATATTAATATAGTAAGAAAAAGATAGATTTATAAAATAAAAACTAATAATCAGGATTTTAGTAGTTTAATATATAAGGCTGAATAGATTACTTAAGGTTTCAACTAGTACTTTAGTATTAATTATTTAGAAACTTTCAGTACTATCTATAAGCCTGAAAGTTATTAATATATATTAATTATATCTATTTATTATAGTTAGATTTCAATTTAGTATAATATTACTACTATATTTACATATATAAAAGTAGATAAAAAGATATATATTTCAAGTTACCTACTAACTATATTTATAATCAGGAGTCTTAAAGACTTAGTTTATAGTACTAATTATAAGAATTAGCCTTTTATTTATTTATAAAATAACGTTTTGTATAAGTCAAAATAGAGCTTTAGGCTTCAGTACTTATATTTTAAATCTATCTTATATAAGATTAGTTTTAAAGTATTTCCTTATAATAAAGGATTATTTATACTTAATATTACTCTTAATAAAAGTAAGTATTTAGCTACTTTAATATATTATATTAATAATATACTATTAGGAATCAATAATTCTAATATTTCAGAATATATTAATAGTAGTTGTAAAAAGATATAAAAATCTAAAATCTAGGAGAGCCTAATACTTTTCTAACTAATAACTTAATTATTAACTAGAAGAATGAAAGTATAGAAATAAATCAATTTAAATATACTGATAAAAGTCTTATTAAGTTTAATGAAAAGGATATTTATAGTTTTAATATTCTAATAGATAATAAAGTTAAATATTCTATTAATAAGGACAATACTACTAAAGAAGGGAAATTGGGATATTAAAAAGAAGTAGGAGCTTTATTATATTTAGCTTTAAAAATTAAACTAGATATTACTCTAACTATAATTACTTACTTTTAATTTTCCTTAAATCTTTCTAAAGAATATTCTATTACTTTTAATAAGATATAGGGTTATTTGAAAAGGAATTCTGTTTATAAATTAATTTATAATTACAATAATATTAATTATTCTAATTTATTTAGACTTATAGACTTAGATTAAGCTAGAGATATTAATAATAGAAAATCTATTTTAGTTTATATATTTGCCTAGATTCTCATAATATTGTAAGTTATAGTTTAACTAAATATAAAATAGCAGTTTTATCTATTGATTAAATTAAATATCTAGCTCTAATAGATATTACTAAAAAACTATTTACTTATATAATTACTATAGCTTTATTTATAAAACTTTAGAATTTAGAACTCTTAATAAGCTAATTATCTTTATGAATTATTAATTAGCTAAAAAGCTTATTCAAAATATTAAATACTATAAAAAAACTAAGTATATTAATATTTATTACTACTATATTAGAAATCTTATTTGAAATAATTAGATTAATCTCTATTATATTAATACGAATTATTATATAGCTAACATTTCAATCAAGCCTCTAGGCCGAGTTAAATTCAATAATATTATTAAGAGAATCTTATAGAATAATTTTAATATTTAACTCTCTTATAAAGGAAATAGTCTTAATAGTCTATTTTCTGAAAATTCACCTTTTCTTTTAATTCTTTACTAATTTTAGGTTCTTCTAATGTTTCCTAATTCTTTATACTTTATTTTGAAGTCTTTTCCTTTAAACTTTTTCTAGGTTTTAGGTTTTTTAGATTTCAATCTTTTAAAGATTTTTCTCTATTCTTCTTATATAGTTTTTAGAGTTTTTACTATATTTTAAGCTGTAAAAGATTTATTTATCTAAAATATTTTAAGGGGGAATATTAGAATTCTAACTATTCAGCTATTATTTATATTTATCCTAATAACCTATTTTAAATATTTGAAGGTTTGAATATTCTCTATTACTTTTATAATTCTATATTTTCTATTTATTATAGAAAACTCATTATTATAGTCAAAATTATTCTATTTGAATTATTTATACTCTAAATTGATTAGATTTTAATAATAGAATATTTACTAAATAGACTACTTAGTAGCCTAAGTATAATAAAGCTAAAATCTCTATATAATATTAGGTTAATTCGTCTGAAAATAAACTCTTTTTAGATATTAATACTATAAAGATCCCTATTTCTTATAAAATCCGAACTTCTTATTATTATTACTATTTATATTAATATTAGTACTATTTTCAGATATTATTCTAAATGACCTATTCTTTGATAATTAAGAGTTATTCATTCCCCTTGACCTTTTACTAGTTACTTATTACTAGTTTAAGAGGAACTATATAGTATGAAAGTATAGGAAGATTAATTTAAAGGTTATAAAGGTTACAACGAGTATGAATAATATTAAAGATAATAAGAAAGATGGGTTTGTTTATTTAATAATAGTAAGAGTTTAGAAAAAGAGTAGTTTTAGGTTAAAGTTAGATTTTAAAGTTAATAGAAATAGAAGTAACAAAATAGAGAAGATAATAAAATAAGGAATAAATAAGTAATTAATAGTTAATTATTATTTGAATTAGAATTAATAGAAGATATTCTATTAATATATTTATCAATATAAGTTATAATATTTATAGCATGATTGATATTTGGCTTATGAAGAAACTTTATTTCTTTTTAACTAATATGTTGAACAGAGAAATGAGAACATTTATTCTAAATTTATTACTTAATAATATTTAAAAGGTAATTCTATTAATATTAGAAGTTAGTAGTTATATATAGAAGACTCATATTAATATAATAAAGAATCTTTAGCTACTATTGTATTTCAAGTAGTTATAAATAGAAGATAATTATATTACTTATAATATTAAGGCTTAATAGATAATTTATAAGAAGGATAGTATAAGACTTTATCTAGAGTATTAGGATAAATTCGTATAACTTAAAGAAATTTAATTAATTTATTGACTTAATATTAATTTGTTTTTATTTGTCTACTAGCATATTATATAATATATTAGTAAAGGATTAAGGTTTTATTAGGTTATATCTATTGGTTTAATAGATATTGAAAAGATATTAGTTTGAAAAGTAGAAGTAGACTTAAGGGATTATATTCTTGAAAATAGTCTAAAGGAATATCTAGATTTCTGTTATAGATCTAAGCTTTAAAGCTTATATAGGATATTACTATTAAGGCTCTATATAACTACTACCCCTATAGTCTAGTAAAAAGGTTTTACTTTAAATAGAAACCCTTCACATTTATTATAATACTATTAAAGTACCACTAAAGTATTTTTTATAACTAGCTTCTGATATTAATAGACTTCCTGTTTGAATTTTGATTTAATAGTAAATAGTAAACTATATAAAAGAAACAGAAAATAACTGTCGGTTATACTATAGTGTAAGATATATAGTAACTATACGTATTGCTATATATATAGTAGTATGCCTTCCACACCCTATTAGTAATAAGTACTAAATACCTAGTACTAGCTATAGCTAATTGTATAGTAATTAGTAAGTAAATATTATACTATAGATCTAGAGTTTTATATAGTACTTCATACTATATAATACAAAGATAATAAGAATGAATAATTAAAATACTACTTTATACCTATATAGTAGGATTATATATAGTATATATTACCCTCTAGATAAATTAATACTAATTAGTAGTTAACCCTTCTATTACTACTATACTACAAATTAATAAAGCTTATTATAGTCGAAGAAGTAACTATAAAAACTATACTTAAGGTTTATATAAAGTGAAAGATTATAAGAATAACTATTTAGATACTTCAGATTCTCCCTACTTTAAAACCCTAGTTAGAAGACTCCAAATCGCGTACTAATACCTTAAAGAAACTTTTATAAGACTTAAGTAGTAATATCATATTAAAGCTCTTACTCTAATTAAACTAAAATACTCTTTATAGTATTTCTTTTAAGAATTTCTATTATATACCTTTAATTATTACTTACTAGAGCGTATTTAGTAAATATAATAAACCTCGTTTAGTCTTATTAGATTTTTATAGTACTAGAGATTTATAATATCTCTAGTCTTAACCCCTTAAGAAACCTATATAACTTCTTAAAAGCCCTCCTAATACCTTTTTTATATCTAAATTACTAACCCCTAGGGAAATACTTATTTTAAATACCTTTTTAACTATAATAGTAATATTAAGTAGTATCTTTATACTTATAAAGATCTACTAATACTTAGATCTTATACTATTGAGATAGATTAAAAATATTAATCATAAGAATATTATAGATAGAAATAACCTTATAGTTTCAACTTATTTATCATACTAAGTAATATTCTATATTTATTTCAAACTATATAGTTATAAGTTCTTTTAGATATATAGAAATAATTTTAAAAACTAGTTTCTTATAACTTAATAACTTATAAATATTTAAATTAGTTAGTATATTTAAAACTATTCCTTCTTCTATAATATTAAAATTAATATAAATAGTAAAAAGATCTTTAGTATTTTATACTAAATTACTTAATAGGATCTATTTACCCCTTAGATATTGAAAAAGATTACTAAAATTAATAAATACTAAAATATCTTTAAATAAAACCTTAAGAAGTTTTTAAAGTAGTTTAAAAACTTTATAAAAGAAGAATAAGAAATTATAATATTTCTCTATAAGGTTAAACCTAAGGTTTAATAAATTAAATTTATCTTAATTCTTCTATAAGAAATAGAAGAAGAATAGTAGTAGTATAATTAGTTAGTTTCTTTACTCCTAATACTAGTATTATACTCCTTACTCTTCTTATTAGCCTTATTAATATATAGCCCTTCTAATATAAAGTTTTCTTATATATAAGAGATAAATTATAGGTATAATAATTTATAACTATTCAGATAACTTAAATACTTTTTATATACTACTTCTACTATTCTTTTTTAAAATAGTTTAGCTAAATATATTATAAATTTTATAAAGCTATATAATAACAGTATAGTATATAGTAAAAGCCCTCATAATATATTTAAAACTAAGATCTATATTCTTTATAATTAGTATTTTAAATTTAGTATTTCATATTATATATAAGCTAGTATATTTTTAATTATACTAAAAGATTAGATTCTTAAGTATTATTTTAAATATTTAAATAACTTTAGTTTTAACTTCTAGTATAAATTAATAACTTATTATATTAATATCGGTTTATCTGTTATAGGCTGCCACGCTATAGCGCTGTTGGGTAAATAGTCGGCCTGTACAACCTATATATGCCACGTAGCTAATACTGGCTATATAGCCATACGGGCTATATAGGCCCTATTTCTATATATATAGCTACGCGCTATATAATATAATAATAATAACAACGAATAACTAGAATACCACTTTGTACCTATACGGCAAGATCACATACAGTATATATTACCCTCTAGATAAACTAATACTAATTAGTAGTTAACCCCTATTACTACTATACTGTAGATTAGTAAGAAGTATTTCAGCAGAAGAAGTAATCACAACCCTTACCTAAAGCTTATAAATAAAAGATTGTAAGATTTATTTTACTTAGACACCTTAGACCTTCCCTATTTTAGGACCCTAACTAAAAGCCTCTAAATTATATATTAACTTTCTTAAAGAGATTATTATAAAGAAGGTAACTTTAGGTATATATTTATACTTTAATAAGCCTCCCTTTTATAGTAATTAAAATAAGGTATTCCCTATAGTATTTTGAAGACTTTAAATAGTAAGCTTAAAAGTAAGAAAAATTTTTTTTAGAATTCTTAATACTACTAACTAAAACGTATTTAGTAAATATAATCCTCTCAAGCTTTACAACCCTTCTCTAATTACTAGAGTTTATAATATCTCTAACTTCTTATAGATACCTTAAAGCCTCCCTAATCCCTACTAAAACTCTAAGCTATATACTAAACCCTTTATAAATCCTACTATTAAGGAATTAACTATATACCCTTATTTTAATTAAAATAAGATATTCTATATAACTCTACTAGGCTAAGCTTTTAATATAACTAAATAGAACGCATTTAGTAGATATATTTAAATACTTATATAACTTCTTAAGACTCCTCTATATAGCTTAAAATAACAAAAAGCCTTTTCCTATAGCCCTTAAAACTTCCTAAGGGCTAAATAACTATACTAGCTTCTTATAGTAATACTATATAACAAAAGCCTTCTCCTCTAACTCTTAAAACTCCCTAAAGGCTAAATAGCTACACTAGCTTCTTATAATAATACTATATAATAACTACCTTCTCTTATAGCCCTTAAAACTCTATAAAAGCTATAGCTATACTACCTTCTTAAAGTATAACTTATAATAAGAACTTTTTCTTATAACTTTTAGTAATAATTTTAAAGACTACTAGAAGATATATAATATTACTACCTTCTTAAAATAATACCCCTATAGCTATATAGCTATAATAACCTTCTAGCTTTTATAGTTATATAGCTTTATAGCTATATAGCTATATAGCCTTAAGTTTAAATAAAGCCTTATACTTTTTTAATCTCTAATACTTACTTAAAGAAATCCTAGCGATTAAAGCGACTATTATAATTATATAGAAAGATAGATAGGTAATAAGTTTAGTAATAAAGAAAGCTATTGAAAAAGATAGTATTTTATAGCTAGCTATTTAGGCTTTCTATAATTAGACGATATTACTATAATATAAATAAAAAGTTACTAATATTAGTTTATCCGTCACAAGCTGCTATGCTATAATACTATTAGGTAAATAGTTAGCCTATATAGTCTATACATACTATATAGCTAATACTAACTATATAGCTATATAGGCTATATAGGCCCTATTTCTATATATATAGCCACGCGCCACGTAACGTAATAATAACAATAACGAATAACCAGAATACTACTTTATACCCATATAGTAAGATTACGTATAGCATGTGTTACCCTCTAGATAAACTAATAATTAAAAACTATTTTAAAATAATCAATATTAATAGCTATATCTCTCTAATTAATTAAATACTATATTTCAAAATATTATAACTAAGAACTCTAAGAAGAATAAAAAAGAAACCTTTAAAGCTTTTATATTCAAGCTTATTTATATCTAGAAAACCTTCTTATTAAACTTCTATATAGATATAATACTTTACTTCTAACTTATAAATATATATTATAATATATTTAAATATTAATTAGCCCNTTTCTTTAATTTTATAATAATATCCTAAAATCTCTATAATTAGTTAAAATTAATTATAAGTAATACTATATGAATCTAGAAGTTATAATATATTTAAGATAATAAGGATAATAACTAGAAGTAAGTTAATAATTAATTTTAAATTAATTATATATATATCTCCCCTTAAGAATACCTCTGAAATACTATACTAAGAAGTATTGAATATTTTATTTATACTGATTTATAATACTAATATTTATTTATATTAAATAGAACTTACTCTTTTTTTATAACTATATATAACTATTTACATATAAAATACTATATATATAGTGAAATAGGTTATTAATCTATAAAATATACTTTTAAGAATAAGTATACTTCTTTTAATTAGTATAAATTAAATACTAACCTTAAAATATACTCTATAATAATATATGAAACCTTTCTTATAGATTATATAAATATTAATAGTTTGAATAATAACCTCAAAAACCCCCTCTAAAATTATAAACCTAATAATACTATTATATAATACTAAATATAATATAACTTTAAAGATAAAACTACTGCTCCCTCTAAATAGTTTTTAATATTATTTTTTAATAAAAGTCCTATTACTCTTAATAGAAGTAAAATTATAAGAATCTTCT